>JBBPMF010001028.1:0-13203 GCA_038090175.1 Austroboletus eburneus
CTGCAATTTCTATCGAAGGTTTATCCTGAACTTTGCCCAGAGAGTTGCCCCACTTAACGAACTTATGAGGAAGGACAAACTTTGGACCTGGATGGAAAAAGAACAACATGCCTTTGAGGACATGAAACTAGTGTTCTCTACCTCTCCAGTTCTAAAACAGCCGGACCCGGAACACCCATACCTTGTAATGACGGACGCTTCACTCCTAGCCACAGGTGGAGTCCTCATGCAAAAGGACTCCAATGGTGACCTCCACCCATGTGCATACAGATCAACCACTCTGTCGAGCGCAGAACGAAATTATGATATATACGACAGAGAACTACTGGCAGTTATCCATGCTCTCAAAGACTGGAGACACCATCTACTTGGAGCTCGACATGTGGTCCAAATACTCACTGACCACAAAAACCTCACCTACTTCAGAGCCCCCCATCGATTATCACGACGCCATGCTTGATGGCAGATGTTTCTGCAGGACTTCGACCTCGCATTTACACATGTACCAGGAACACACATGGGTCCTGCCGACGCCCTTTCAAGAAAAGACGATATATCCACTGAATCAGACAATGCTGAAGTCGTTCTCCTTCCAGAAGACCTATTCTATAGACAGATTGACCTCACTTTAACAGATAAAATTACAAAATCAACTCCTTCTGATCCTTTTGTTCTCATTGCACTTGAGAAAATGTATAATGACACCACCCCACTTCCGAGAACAAAGCTGTCCGATTGGACCTTTGGAAATCAAGAACTTCGTTTCCAAGGACGCCTCTTTATTCCGGAACCTGCTCGCCAAAAACTAGTTCACGATCTACACTACTCCCCAGCAGGGGGACACATGGGTCACTTCTGAACCCTAGCTGCCCTGGAAAAAGACTTCTGGTGGCCAGGAATGTCCACATTTCTGCGATGCTTCATTGCAGGTTGTGCTACCTGTCAAGCGAACAAAGTAAACACCCATCCTACATGCCCCCCTCTGATGCCCTTAAGCTCATCAGCATCCCGACCTTTTCAACAAATCTCCATTGACCTTATCTCAGGACTCCCTCCTGTCTCGGGATTTGACTCTGTCATGGTCGTGGTCGACCATGGCCTTTCGAAGGGGGTAATTTTCTGCCCTTGCTCCAAAACCACCGATGCACAAGGAATCGCCCAACTCTTTTTCGACCATGTGTTTAAGAGATTTGGCCTCCATGACAGAATCATCTCAGACAGAGGCCCCCAATTCGCATCTGTCTTCGCCAGGGAACTAGCACGACTACTCCAGTATGATGTGGCCCTATCATCTGCCTACCATCCCCAGACAGATGGAGAAACTGAACGAATGAATCAGGAACTTGAAACCTACCTCCGCATCTTTTGCAATGGATCTGCGGATCAGTGGGTTCCGCTCCTTCCGTTAGCTGAATTTCATCATAACTCAGCAACCCATTCCTCCACTCGGAAATTCCCATTCAAACTAATCATGGGATACCAACCCCGAGCCTACCCACCAATCAGAAAAACATTTGTTCCGGAATTGGAAAGTAGATTAACCAACTTGGAAGACTCTCGAAAAGAGGCACTAGCAGCACATGAACGAGCAAGAATGTTTATGGAAAGACGAAAAAGGTCCACATTTACCCCATGGAAAGTTGGAGATAAAGTATGGTTAGAAGCAACCAATCTAAAAACAAACTACCCAGCCAGAAAACTAGCCCCCAAACGAGAAGGACCATTTGAAATCGACAAAGTAATCTCTCCCATAGCCTATCAACTCCGCCTCCCCCAAACATGGAAAATCCACAACATGTTCCATGCCGGTCTACTAATGCCTTATGTGGAAACATGGGAACATGGAACCAACTTCTCTCGACCGACCTCGGAACTAATTGATGGAGAAGAGGAGTGGGAAATAGAAAAGATCATTGCCCATAGGGGAAGAAAGGGAGCCCGTCAATTCCGCATTCAGTGGAAAGGATATGGTTCTGGTGATGACACATGGGAACCGGAAGCTAACCTCGGAAATGGCCTAGAAACTTTGGAGGTTTATAAACGATCAAGGAAACTCTGAAAATCCCCAAACAATGACCACACCCCATGAATACTCCCTCGAATCTGCCCATGAATCCCCAAGACTTCACACCCCCTGTATACCCCCTCTCATGTCCGGAATCTTCGTTCCTGAACTACCTCCTGTCCGAGGACACAGACTCCCCCCTATTTTTCGAAACACCCTCCTGGTATTGGTCCTTGAATGCCCAGCCCTCTACCACTACCTCGTCTCACACCCTCTCTATGATGAAACACCCATCTTCCCCCCCCTTATTGCAGCCTTTCAACGACTCTCACTTTCTGTCAGACTCAATCATGAAAGAGCTCGAAGAAATCCAATACCAGCAGAATCACTTGATTATGCACTCGAACACTCCTTGGCTGAGGGACGAATCCAAATCTGTTAAACCCTCGCAGATCTTGGAATCTTCAGGATTATCAACACATTCTCCAGAGTTGCTCCAGCCCCCTATCTCTGACCACTCCTCCGAGCCCTCACCAAGGAACAAGGGGAGAACTACCTCTTGGACCTCGCCCATGACCACCTCACCATCTCGCTCTCTTTCACCCCCATTGTCAAGAAACTTAACGGGACCAGCCATGCCTGAAACCCTCCCATCATGGGAAGTACTGGACCATTGCTTGGAGGAATTGCTGTGGCCGAGAGGAGAATTAAAGATGCAGCTCTACAAATGGCAGAAGGATTGGCCATGACCTCCATCCCCCAAACCCCCCAAGTTCTACCCATTCGAGATGGCCCGAAGGAGTCTCTATCATCGATTGAAGGAAGTGAGGGACAGAGCATGAGTTCGATCAGAGGAAAAGAAAAAGGAAAACAGAAAGAGGCACCGTCCCCTGACCCCATTCCCATTCCCCCAAGGCCCACACCAGGACCAACTCGCAGGAATAGGAAGTCCAACAAACTTGCATGCTTCCAATGTGGAAGCGTCAAACACTTACAACCCAACTGCCCCATTTACACATGCCCCTTTTGCCAGCGCAAAGCCCCAGAACACATCCAAAGGGAATGTCCCTCCAACTGATGTTCTTCCTGTAATGGAATGGGGCACTCATCTGCTGAATGCTTTGACCCAGAAGACTTCAATGATGACAATGTCATCTTCAACGATGGGGACTCTACAGGAGGTGACTTTAGGAGTTGAAGAGGGTCTTCAATGGATAGAAGAGGGTAATGTTACAAGTATCCACAGTTCCCAAGGTTCCGAAACTGATTCCCACGGTTCCGACGCTTCCGAAGTACTTTCCCGCGGTTCCGAAGGTTCCAGAATTCCGGAACCATCAGAACTCTTCAACACTCTACCAGAATGGAACCCGGAAGATGGACTACCTCCAGAATGCTACTGGACTCTCTTCCCTGAAGACTATGCTCCATATGGTCATATGGAGATCCCCATTCTTGAATTACCCTGTTTGTCTCTCCTTCCCCTTTTGTAACTCTGGCCATGTGTCTTTAGAACTGTTTTTGTCACAGACCTCCACTCCTCCTTTTGCCCCTTCTTTAGGCAACTATGTTATCCCATTCCTATCACTGACCCCACAAGGCCGTTGTAACATACCATGTGTCCCATTCCATTCCCTTTCCATTCCGAGATGGTTCCGGACTGTATAAGTAGCTCATAGTCATCATGTACATTTCCCCAGCTAGATCTGCGCAATTATATGCAGTGTTTAGTCTCATCCTGCCTGAGTCTTGAGTCTCAGCAGAGAACCCCTTCGGAACTCTATAGGATGTTGTGTCGCCTTTGAGGACACACTGGGACTAGACGTTGTGCAAGCGTAACAACTTTGCTACATTCAGACTTTGACCTCCGTATATAAACTCACTGTAATATGTCTTAGCCCCTCAGTTCGAATATCAACTTAGTTCTGTCCTCTACTCTCTCCTCCGTCATTGAGCTCATCAATGAGTTCTCTTGCTTGAGTCTTGATGACTCTCCTCTGACCTCTGGTCACTCCATACCTCCGCTCCGCTCCCCTCATAAATCAGGGACAATGGAACTGGACAAGGGCACATCATATAAGATGAAGCTGAAGTCCCTACCCCCTCTGACCAACTCCGGCACTCTGGAGTTCACTACCCAGTCCCCGACGGACCCGTACTTAACAACTAGTACCAAAGGAGAACAAAGAGTAACGTAACTAGAATGTACAAGGATCAGAGGAGCGGAGGAACATAGAAGCGGAGGAGCGAAGGAGTGTAGGAGCAGAGAAGTGGAGGAACAGAGGAGTGGAGAGGGCTAGGATTAGGGATATGACACCCACAAATTGAAGTAGAAGTCAACTTGTAACCTAGTTTCCCTAGAAGGGTGCACAGCCATACCACTTGCTTGCTACAATCAGATAAGGCAACATATTCTGCTTCAGTACTAGAGTGTGCAACTCTATTCTGTTGGAATGACTTCTAGCTGAAGATGCCATTTGCTAGTTGGATGAACCAGCCAGTCTGAGAGTAATGAGTGTTTGGATCTGATGCCCAGTCAGAATCAGTGAAGGCAATTAATCCTGCTTCAGAAGCACCATCAAACACTAGGGAATAGTGCCTGGTATCAAGCAGATATCTACAGATATACAATGCTTTGTCAATGTACTCCTCAGAGGAGTTTGCTGCATGCTTAGACATTGCTGTTACAGCATAGGCTATGTGTTATGCTTGACATAGTCAAGCATAGGCCTGCAGAGGTTTGAGGGCTTACTGTTGCTATACAGCTGACAGGACAAGGGGGCCTGACGAGGGGGATTCCTTGACAGGGAGGCTAAGGCTGGCATAAGACTAACATTGAATTGAAGGGGGGTCCACTCAAGGGTCTTCCTTGGCAGAGATTCTGGGGACCATTGAGGGTTGAGGGATCAATGGGTCTTGGGGATGTTGCAGGACTAGAGATGGATCGAGGGTTCAAAGGAAGCATTCACTCAGCAGTAGGACAAGAACTGGGTGACCCGAGAGCAACTCCAAGATACTAGGTAAATTGCAGGAGATCTAAGATGGCAAATACACCTGAGTATTGAAGGTTTATATATGTGAGCCAAATAGTTAAGGGTAGGTCAATGGAAGAAGGTGAGTCAGTGATAGAAAGTGATGGAATTGCAAAAAAGCTGAGTCACTATGGAGAGGATGTGATGGCATTGGATAAGTGTTGGTAATACAGCTGCAGATGTTACAAGTAAGTGCAGTTCCGAAGGTTCTGGAACTTGTTCTCACAGTTCCAATGCTCCCGAAGTACCTTCCCACGATTCTGAAAGTTCCGGAATTCCAGAACCATTGGAACTCTTCAACACTCTTTTACCAGAATGGAAACCCGAGGATGGACTACCTCTGAAATGCTATTGGACTCTGTTTCCTGAAGACTATGCTCCATATGGCCATATGGAGATCCCCATTCTTGACTCACCTTATTCCTCTTTTCTTCCACTATTGTAACTTTTACCATGTAATCCCAGAACTACTTTTGTCACAGACATCTGCTCCTTCTTCCATCCTCCTTCTGATGGCAGTGTATTCCCATTCTTACCATTGATCCATGAGGCCGTTGTAGTGTACCATATGCCCTGTCCCATTGCCTTTCCATTCCAAGATGGTTCTGGGCTGTATAAATACCTAGTAGTTGTCCTGTATGCTCCCCAGCTAGATCTGCGCAATTATACACAGTGTTTAGTCTCCTGCCTGAGTCTTGAGTCTCAGCAGAGAACCCCCAGGATTTCTATAGGACATTGTGTCGCCTTTGAGGACACACTGGGACTAGATGTTGTGCAAGCATAACAGCAGATGAGTCATGCTAAATAAGTGAGTGGTATTGCAAAGACAATAGTAAAAGAAAGTGCCCAAGCGGGGCTCAAACAGCAAGGGTCAAGGTCCTTTGGAGTATGTAGTAAGTGAAGTAAGAAAAAAAAAGAGGAGTCCAATGAATCATAACACTACGTTTGGGCAGATTTCAAGCATAATGTATAGCAAGGAATCAATCACTTGTTGGTAGTGCATCCTAAGTTCTGGGTCTATAGTAACCCTGGGGTAAAAGTATGGATGCAATTCTAGCATTCTGCATTTCAAATTACTCAAGTACTTTTTCAAGGTATGAGCATTGATCAATCAAGATTTTGTTGTTGTTGGAATATTGCATAGTAGGCAGTGTATAGCCACCATATTACATAAGCAAATGTTGTACTTAGATTCATACTGTAGTTTTCTTACCTTAGTAACTTACTAGGGTGTTCTATGTTACACGTCGGCGTAAACCCGAGGTGCGATGGACGTTAACATCGCTATTCAGCTGACGTGGCAAGCGTTTGATAAAGGGGTGTCCTTTATCCTCAGCCTCAACAGTATGTCGTGAGCTGTTGACCTAGTCGATGTATGTCGCGACTCAGGGACAAAGGGGACCGCGTGACTATGCGGTGATGAGGGTACGAAGAGAGCGCCTACTCAGCAGTAAGGCGAGGACTGGGGGACCTGAGGGGAATCGATGATCAAGGTAGATTCGGGTAGGTCTAACTTGGGGAATACATCAAGGGTATCGAGGGGTTTATATACGCGAGTCAAGGACGAATAAAGCGGAGCGTAAAAGGGGTGACTCGACTAATAGAAAGCGATGGAATCGCGAAGAAGGGAACACAAGTCAGGGAAAAACGGTACTGATACAACTGCGGATACTGCGGATGAGTCACGCTAAATAAGTAAGCGATGATAGGAAAAAGGGTTGATAAAGTGACTCAGGCGGGACTCGAACGGCGAGAGCAATGTCTGTTGGGAGAACTATGGTAAGGGTAAGGAAAAAGGATAGGGGTGTACACGAGTCGTAACATTACCCCCCGGTTAAGGGTCAAGTCCACGACGAAGACCTTTAGAAGTCACTGTAACCAGAACCGGCATCGTTGAAATCCGCCTTGGCAGAGACAAAGGGATCCATGTCGGGGAAAGGGGAGCACATAGGTCGTCGGGCGACTGGGGCTCGTTGTGCAGAGGAAAAGCGGAGGCGTCGAGGAGCCCTGTGGTAAGAGTTCTGAGAGGAGGATCCCGACGAGGAGGATGGGGGGAGGACCGGGGAGCGCCTGGGCCAAGCGGGGCAGGCGAATCGCGTGTGTCCTGGGGTGAACTCCTTGCATTTGTTGCACTGGTAGCATGGGCAATTGATGCGAATGTGCCCGACGACATGGCAATGGAAGCATTGGAGGGTCGCATGAGGGGGAGGAGATGGGGTATGCGGATGGTCGAACTGCGATAGGATGAGGAGTTCGGTGTCATTGAGGGGTGAGGATGATGCGGAGATGGGGGGGGATTCTGGTGCAATGATGAAGGTGGTTGGGGAGGGGTAACGAAGGTGGGAGTCTACTTCCGCGACGAAGGCTAACATATCGCATTGATACATGGTTTGGATGACATGTCGCTCTAACGTCCTAAGGACGCGAGCGAGTTGAGAGCGATAGGTGGCCGTGTCAGAGGAGGAGGTGGGAGCAGAAGTGGTGAGGAGTAGTCATGACACGGTAAGGAACGATTGGTATAGATGTGTGAACGTGGAATTAGGTTCCATGGTATTTAACAAGGCCCACGAAAGAGGGAGGCAACATAGTTGGTATGCGGTGGCGTCGACCAAGTCTTGATCGAGGGGGAATGGATGAGTGGGGAAGGACAGCGGGGGGTGATTAACGGGGACCCGTTGGTCAGAAATTCGGTCTATGAGGGGGACGGGGGAGGCAGGGGAAGACCAGGTGTATCTGGCCCAGACGTCTTCGGAAGGGATGGAGGGGGAGACAGGAGGTTCATAGTTGGGGTCCAACAGATGTTGGCTGTTGGTGGTAGTGGCCCAGCCAGTTTCGACGATGTCAGAGGAGGCGTCGCTAGTGGGGGTGAGGGGAATGGCCATGACAGAGGAGACAGAGGGGAATGAGGGGAGGGTGAGATGGTGACGTTGTTTATATCCTCGAAGGATATCAGCGGAGTTCCGTAGATTCCATTCGGGTTCCCAGGAGTCTTCTTCTGTGGAGTATCCTTTTCATCGGATCAGGTATTGTCGGGCCGTCGGGGACCCACGGTGTCTGATGATCTTCTCGATCTCGTACTCTTCTTGGCCATCGATAAGGTCAGGTGGAGGTGTGGGGAAGTTAGGGCCGTGTATGCTGTTTTCGCGATAGGGTGATAAGAGGGAAGCGTGGAAGATGGGGTGTATCTTCCAGGTACGAGGAAGACGGAGTTTGTATGTCAGGGGGGAGAGGACCTCCATGATGATAAAGGGTCCTTCGCGTTTCGGTGCAAATTTGGGATTGGTGATGAGGCGTTTGAGGTTCCTGGCTTCTAACCAGACTCGGTCTCCTTTGACGAAGGGGGCAAAGGATTTCTTAGAGCGGGCAGCCATGGTTTGTCTGGCGAGCTCGTGTGCGGCGAGGGCTTCGTTACGGGCAGCAGTGAGGGAACGAAGTCGTTCTTCGAGGGCAGGGATTTTTGATTGGGCAAAGATTTCAGGGAGGGCTTGGGGTTCATATCCCATCATGAGATAGAAGGGGGATTGTCCGGTAATGGAGTGAGGGCGGTGGTTGTGGGCAAACTCGGCATGGGGAATTAGTTCGGACCAGGAAGAGGGGTTATGTCCGCAAAAGATGCGCAGATAGGTTTCGATTTCCTGGTTGACACGTTCGGTTTCGCCATCGGTCTGAGGGTGGTAAGCGGTGGAGAGGGCGAGGGAGTATCCAAGGAGTCTGGAGAGTTCCTTAGCAAAGGCTGATGCGAATTGGGGGCCGCGATCGGAGATGATTTTCTCATAGAGGCTGAAGCGTCGATATACCGTGAGGAAAAAGAAGTTTGCTATTCCTTCCGCGGTGACGGTTTTCTTAGTGGGGCAGAGAATCACCCCCTTTGTAAGCCCATGGTCTACTATGACCAATAGAGAATCATAGCCATCGGAGGGAGGAAGGTCGGTGATGAGATCACACGAGAGTTGTTGGAAGGGGCGGGTACAGGAGAATTTGATGGGGAGAAGAGGGGGGGAGGTGGGGTGGGTGTTTGCCTTGTTTTGCTGGCAGGTGGCACAGCCTTCAACGTATTTGCGGACGTATTGGGCAAGGCCGGGCCAATAGAACTCGGAGGAGACGAGTTGGCGGGTTTTGAGGTAACCGGGGTGGCCGGCCGTCTCGTGGTCATGACAACGGTGTAAGACGGCTTTGCGGAGGGAGTCGTCCGCGGGGATATATGTGCGTCCCTGGAAGGTGAGGACACCGTTGTCATAGTGCCAATCGGCGACACGTTTGCGGAAGGGAAGGGGGAGGATGACGTCAGTGGAGCTGTCTGCGGCGTTAGGGAGTGATTGAAGGAAGTCCTGGACAACAGAGTCTCGTTTGGAAGCGTCTAGGATACGCTGGGAGAAGGTGGTGTCAATGAGATTGACGAAGAGGGAGTGGGGTAGGAGTGTGACTCCAGAATTGTCATCTTCTGTAGAGATGAGGTCAGGGCGGCGAGAGAGGGCATTGGGTGCAGCAAGGAATTTGCCGGGGACATGAGAGAGCTTGAGATCGTAATCCGCAAGATCAAGGAGCCAACAGGCCTGCCGTCGGTTGAGGTTTTGGGCGGAGCGGAAGTACGTGAGGTTTTTGTGGTCGGTGAAGACCTGAACGGGGTGAGGGGAGCCATGGAGATATTGTCGCCATGAGCGGAGGGCGCGGATGATCGCGAGAAGTTCACGATCATAGATGTCGTAGTTCCTTTCAGCCGGGCAGAAGGACTGAGAGATATAGGAACAGGGGTGCCAGTCGCCGTTGATATCGGTTTGGAGGAGGATGCCTCCGGAAGCGTATTTTGAGGTGTCAGTGGCAATGGCGAAGGGGGCGGAGGTGTCAGGGAGTTGGAGGACAGGTTCTTCCAAGAAAAGATGTTTCAGCTGGGTAAAGGCTGTTGCGCAGAGGGGGGACCATTCCCACGGAGTGTTTTTCTTGGTGAGGTCGATTAGGGGTCACGCGATGGAGGAGTAGTCTGGGATGAACTGGCGGTAGAAATTGGTGAAACCCAGAAACGATCGGACGTCCTTGAGTTTTTCTGGAGTAGGCCAGAATGCGATCCCGTCGAGCTTAGTTGGGTCCATGGCGAGTTGACCGGGTTTTACAATCATTCCCAGGTAGTCAACTTCGGTCACTCCGAAGCGACATTTCTCGAGTTTGAGGTGCAGGTCAAGTTCCTGCATACGTTGGAGGACACATCGAGTTCGTTCGACATGGAGTTCTTCCGTGGGGGAGTACACTAGGAGGTCGTCCATATAGACGACGAGCCATCCTTCGGCAATCATGTCTTGGAAGGAGTCATTCATGAATCATTGAAAAGTTGCGGGGGAATTAGTCAGTCCGAAGAACATGACGGTAGGTTCGAAGAGGCCCTTATGGGTGACGAAGGCGGCCTTCCACTGGTGTCCGTCTTTAATATGGACATTATTGTAGCCCCAACGGACGTTGAACTTGGTAAAGAGTTTAGCATCCTTGAGTTTGTCGATGAGGTCGGAGATGAGGGGTAGGGGATAGGCATCCCGAACTGTGTGTTGGTTCAGGTATCGGTAGTCCTGACAGGGACGAAGACCGCTGTCCTTTTTTTTGACGAAGAAGAATGGGGAGGCTTGCAGGGAGTTGGAGGGACGGATTTTTCCTGAGGCAAGGTTTTCTTCAATGAATGCTTCTGTGGCTCTGTGTTCATCGGAGGAAAGGGGGTATACTTTTCCAATTTTTGGGGTAAAGGAGTCGTCGAGGTTAATTTCGTGATCGTAGGGGCGAGAGGGGGGAACATGCTCGGTGGCTTCCTTCGAGAAGACCTCTGCGTAGTCGGAGTACTCGGGGGGTAAAATTTGTTTTGGTTTGGCCTTTTCAGCATTGGCGGCGAGTTCGGTAGACGTGTTGACCTTTCCTATACGGTTGA
Source organism: Austroboletus eburneus (assembly GCA_038090175.1). Lineage (NCBI taxonomy): Eukaryota > Fungi > Basidiomycota > Agaricomycetes > Boletales > Boletaceae > Austroboletus > Austroboletus eburneus. The sequence goes on from JBBPMF010001028.1 coordinate 10,940, forward strand.
TAGGCCCAGAGATGACGAAATGGGAGTCACCACGAAAGATTCTGTTTACGGTGGTATAGGGGATGGGGTTATTATCGAATTCCTCCCTCGTTTCGTCTTTGAGGAAACTGGGAAGGTGGCGATGATCTGGGAGAACATGGACATGCCGAATTTCGGGGGAGTCATTAGGGAGTAAGGAGCAGAAGTAGGAGTCGTGTCTCCTGGAGTCGGTGGAGTGGAGGGAGTGAAGGAGTTTTGATTGGTCAGTGGATTCTGCGATGGAGATGGTTTGACTTGACCAATCAATGGAAGGGTTAGTGGCCTTGAGCCACGGGAGCCCGAGGATGACGTTAGAGGTCCCGCAGTTCATGACGTAGAAGACCACTTTGTGGGCGAGCCCTTCAATGTGAATAAAGAGTTCGGCGGAGAACTTCACTCCTCCTTGGACAGTGGGATCTTGTGTAACGCTTCAGACATTGAGGGAACGAGGGAGGCGGGTGGTAGGGAGTTTATGTTTTCTCACGAAGTTCCAATCAATACAGGAGATGTCGGCTCCGGAGTCGATCAGGGCAGTGGTGTTGACGACTTTGAACGTATGCGAGGGAACGATGATTTGAATGGGGAGTTTCATTGTTCCAGGCTCTGTAGATATTTTTACATGTGTACGTTTAGGAGAGGAGGAGGAGCCTTGCGTCGAACAAGGTCCTCCGTTTAAAAACCCGAGGGGATAGAGATTTTATTGAGTCCGGTCATCGAACTTTCTTCAACTTCTTCGATGCGGACGGCACGAGGAACAGGGGGTGAGGAATAGGTGGGGCAGTTTTTTGCGTTGTGACCTTTCCTTCAGCAGCGCAGGCAACGGCCTTCTTTGAAGCAGCATTGTCGTTCTTCTTCGGTAAGCTTGGAGGGATGGGGGGTGGTGACTGCGTCAACGTCCATGGCGTTAGGATCTTTTGGGTGGGGGATGGTGTTGGAGTAAGACCGGTATTCGGTCTTTTTGCCGGAGATGGCCTGAGCGCGTTCCCATTGCGTTTGGAAGTGTACGGCTTTGTCGTACCAGGCTTCGACAGTGATGGGGGGGGGTGTCCATGGCGAAGATCCGTTTCATGAGGGGGGAAGGGATGCCGTTGGCGAAGAAGTTGATGAGGACATTTTCGTCCGTGATGCCAGAGTTGGCGACGTTGTTGCGGAAGTCCACAATGTAGGCATTGAGGGTGGTGGCAAGGTCTTGTCCTTTCAGGGGAACACAGCAGTGGGTGGATAGCCAGTGGATAGCGTTGTCTGCGAGGTTGTGTCGTTCAAAGGAGGTTTTGAACGCTTTGGTGAATTCTTCAATAGTTCCGAAGGTACCGGTGTCGATGGCTTTGCGCCGGTAGGTGTCTGCCCAAGTGAGGGCGGACTTCTTCTTCATGAAAGAGAGGGCATAGGCGACCTTCTTTTCGTCGGTGTTGTAAACCTCGTTGTTGATGATGAGGTAAGACATGACTGAGTAATACCAGGGCATGGCACGCTCGTAGGATCCATTGAAGTCTTCTGGGACTCCGAGGCGAAGTTCAGTGGGTTTCACCATTGATGGGGTGGGGTTCGTGTGGGACATGGGAGTTATGGTGAAGAGGTTCGATCTACTGATCATTTCGGGGGATGGGGGTGTGGGGGCTCATGGAAGTACCAATGAGGCTGAGAGGGCGTGGGCGAGGGTAAGATCTTCTGGATCTTCTGGGGATACGACGATATCGTTGTCAGTGGGTACCTCTTCTTGTGAGGCCGAGGAGTTCTCTGAGGGGGGCGATGGTGTCTCGTGGAGGCGATGGGGTCTTAGGGAAGGTCTAGGGTTTGAGGGGCGATAGGGATGAATGGTGGGCTAAGGTGGGGCTTGCCCAGTGAAGAGCAAGTTAGACCTTTTGTTACGCGTTGGCGTAAACCTGAGGTGCGATGGACGTTAACGTCGCTATTCAGCTGACGTGGCAAGCGTTTGATAAAGGGGTGTCCTTTATCCTCAGCCTTAACGGTATGTCGTGAGCTGTTGACCTAGTCGACGTATGTCGTGACTCAGGGACAAAGGGGACCGCGTGACTATGCGGTGATGAGGGTACGAAGAGAGCGCCTACTCAGCAGTAAGGCAAGGACTGGGGGACCTGAGGGGAATCGATGATCAAGATAGATTCGGGTAGGTCTAACTTGGGGAATACATCGAGGGTATCGAGGGGTTTATATATGCGAGTCAAGGACGAATAAAGCGGAGCGTAAAAGGGGTGACTCGACTAATAGAAAGCGATGGAATCGCG
>JBBPMF010001029.1:0-13203 GCA_038090175.1 Austroboletus eburneus
TGCAACTTCTATTGAAGATTCATCCCAAACTTCGCTCAGAGAGTCACCCCACTTAATGAACTTACCCGGAAGGACAAAGAAAGAACAACATGCCTTCAAAGACATGAAACTAGTATTCTCCACCTTTCCCATTCTAAAACAGCTGGATCTGGAAAACCCATATTTTGTAATGACTGACGCATCACTCCTGGCCACAGGAGGGGTCCTCATGCAAAAGGACTCCAATGGCGACCTCCACCCATGTGCATACAGATCAACCATCCTGTCAAGTGCAGAATAAAACTGTGACATATATGACAGAGAACTACTGGCAGTTATCCATGCTCTTGAAGATTGGAGGCACCATCTACTTGGAGCCCGACATGTGGTCCAAATACTCACTGACCACAAAAACCTTACCTACTTCAGAGCCCCCCATTGACTATCACAACGCCACGCTCGATGGCAAATGTTTCTGCAAGACTTTGACCTCACCTTCACACATGTACCAGGAACACACATGGGTCCTGCCGATGCCCTCTCCAGAAAAGATGATGTATCTACCGAATCAGACAATGCTAAGGTTGTTCTCCTTCCAGAAGACCTATTCTGTAAACAGATTGACCTCACCTTAACTGACAAAATCGCAAAGTCCACTCCTTCTGACCCTTTTGTTCTCGTGGCACTTGAGAAAATGTATAATGACACCGCCCTACTTCTGAGAACAAAGATGTCTGATTGGACCTTTGTAAACCAAGAACTCCGTTTCCAAGGACACCTTTTTATCCCTGAACCTGCTCACCAAAAACTGGTTCATGATCTACACTACTTTCCAAGTGGTGGATACATGGGTCACTTCCGAACACTAGCTGCTCTGGAAAAAGATTTCTGGTGGCCAGGAATGTCCACATTTCTGCGATGCTTCATCGCCAGTTGTGCTACTTGTCAAGCGAATAAAGTAAACACCCATCCTACAGTCCCCCCTCTGATGCCCTTAAGCTTGTCAGCATCTCGACCCTTTCAACAGATCTCTGTTGACCTTATCTCAGGACTTCCTCTTGTCTTGGGATTTGACTCTGTCATGGTCATGGTTGACCATGGCCTTTCAAAGGGGGTAATTTTCTGCCCTTGCTCCAAAACCATCAATGCAATAGGAATCGCCCAACTCTTTTTCGACCATGTGTTTAAGAGATTTGGCCTCCATGACAGAATTATCTTGGACAGAGGCCCCCAATTTGCATCTATCTTTGCCAGGAAGCTAGCACGACTACTCCAATATGATGTGGCCCTATCATCTGCCTACCATCCCCAGACAGATGGAGAAACCGAACGAATGAATCAGGAACTTGAAACCTACCTCCACATCTTTTGCAATGGACCTGCAGATCAGTGGGTTCCGCTCCTTCCGTTAGCTAAATTTCATCACAACTCAGCAACCCATTCCTCCACTTGGAAATCCCCATTTGAACTGATCATGGGATACCAACCCCGAGCCTATCCACTAATTGGAAAAACTTTTGTTCCAGAATTGGAAAATAGGTTAACCAAATTGGAAGACTCTCAAAAAGAGGCATTAGCAGCACATGAATGAGCAAGAATGTTTATGGAAAGAGAAAAAGATCCACATTTACCCCATGGAAAGTTGGAGGTAAAGTATGGTTGGAAGCAACCAATCTGAAAACAAACTACCCAGCCAGAAAACTAGCCCTTAAACAAGAGGGACCATTTGAAATCGACAAAGTAATCTCTCCCATAGCCTACCAGCTCCGCCTTCCCCCAACATGGAAAATCCACAACGTGTTTCATGCCAGCCTACTAATCTCTTATATGGAAACATGGGAACATGGAACCAACTTTTCTCAACCTACCTCGGAACTAATTGACGGAGAAGAGGAGTGGGAAATAGACAAGATCATTGCCCATAGGGGAAGAAAGAGAGCCCATCAATTCCACATCAGATGGAAAGGATATGGTTCTGGTGATGACACGTGGGAACCAGAAGCTAACCTCAAAAATGGGCTAGAAATTTTGAAGGTTTATAAATGATCGAGGAAACTCTGAAAGTCTCAGAACAATGACCACACCCCATGAATACTTCCTCGAATCCCCTCATGAATTCCCAAGACTTCACACCCCCTGTATACCCCCTCTCATGTCCAGAATCTTCATTCCTAAACTACCTCCTATCCGAGGACATAGACTCCCCCCTATTTTTTGAAACACCCTCCTGGTATTGGTCCTTGAATGTCCAGCCCTCTATCACTACCTCGTCTCACACCCCCTCTATAATGAAGCACCCATCTTCCCCCCTCTTATTACAGCCTTTCAACAACTCTCACTCTCTGTCAGACTCAATTATGAGAGAACTCGAAGAAATCCAACACCAGCAGAATCACTCAACTATGCACTCGAACACTCTTTGGCTGAAGGACAAATCCAAATCTGTCAAACCCTCGCAGACCTTGGAATCTTCAGGATTATCAACATGTTCTCCAGAGTTGCTCTGGCCCCCAATCTCCAACCACTCCTCCAAGCCCTCACTGAGAAACAAGGAGAGAACTACTTCTTGGACCTCGTCCATGACCACCTCGCCATCTCGCCCTCTTTCACCCCCATTATTGAGAAACTTAACGGGACCAGCCACGCCCAGAACCCTCCCATCATGGGAAGTACTGGACCATTGCTTGGAGGAATCACCGTGGCCAAGAGGAGAATTAAAGATGCAGCCCTGTAGTACGGATCCAGCGGTGTGTGCAGATCACAATTGCCGGTGGCAAATTCAAAAGGGAGAGGATCAGTGAGGGTGAGAGTTGGTAGGAAGGTGAATGGTGCAACAGGACTTAGTGGTGAGAATGGGAAACTTGAATGAGGGACATTATCTGATGATCTGAACGGATATGATTGTCATGCCTTTCGAGGCCGATCGAGCACTCTTTAAGTATAACGCATAGAGGCTGTGTGATATCGACAAAGGGAGAAATTATGGGTATTCAAAACGTACCAATGCCGATTGCATACAAAGAATAGTTAGTTTCATATGCAAGCGTGATGGAGCCTAGTGAAAGGAAAGGAAGAAAGAACATATTGTGAAAGGGAAGAAAGGGATTGTGAAGTAATGAGAGGCCTCGGGATTGGACACGTTCCGACACTGGTGGTGTAAGGGAATGATGAGTAGCGTAAAACAAAGGGAGCGGGACATAATTGAAAGAGATAGACGAGTTGACATTGCGAGTGGCCGGTTTGTCATGTGGCCGTGCGCAGCCGCCGAGCGGTCCTTACATCTCCCTCTTACTTTTAGATAGCGACTGTCCTCAGTTGCTCTTCCTCAACTCTTCTTCTTCGACAGTGGCAGCGATATCTGCGGGTGCAACAAATAATGACAGTGGATCGGCAGTGGCATTGACATACTCCGTGACAAGGAGTTGCTTTGGGAACCATGCATGGTAGGGGATGAGGCGGAATGTGGCAAAGGTAAGTTGTGACACAGCGCCGTCGACTTCTGCTAACCAATACGATCCTCCTTTGGTGTGGCAGACGATGACCATCGGTCTGAAATAGCGTGGGTGGCACTTTACATTCGAATCGGGCTCAATGTGCTTATTGAGGATGAGGACGAGCAATCTGGGCAGAAAGTCGGGATCATGGATCACGTGGGCTGCACAGTGTTACGCGTGCGCAACGTCTAGTCCCAGTATGTCCTCAAAGGCAACACAACGTCCTATAGAATTCCGAAGGGGTTCTCTGCTGAGACTCCAGACTCAGGCAGGAATGAGACTAAACACTGCGTATAATTGCACAGATCTAGCTGGGGAATGTACATGGCAACTATGGCTACTTATACAGTCCGGAACCATCTCGGAACAGAAGAATGATGGTTGGGACACATGGTATGCTACAACGGCCTCGTGGAGTCAGTGATAAGAATGGGATGACACCGTTGCCAAAAGGAGAGGCGAAAGGAGGAGCGGAGGTCCGTGACGAAAACAGTTCTAACAGCACATGGCAAGAGTTATAAAAGGGGAAGAAAAGACAAACAGGGTGAGTCAAGAATAGGAATCTCCATGTGTCCGTATGGAGCATAGTCTTCGGGAAATAGAGTCCAGTAGCATTCCGGGGGTAGTCCATCTTCCAGTGTCCATTCCAGTAAAGTGTTGAAGAGTTCCGATGGTTCCGGAGTTCCAGAACCTTCGGAAGTGCGGGAAGGTACTTTGGAAGCATCGGAACCGCGGGAATCAGTTCCGGAACCTTCGGAACTGTGGACACTTGTAACACATGGTGCTCAAAGTCAGCAACAGAGGCATAGCGGCTCCTTAAGACACGTCCCTGGATCTCTTGTAAGTCATCTTCGCGCTTTTCTAGCTGACACGCTCGGAGGCTGAGGAGCGAAGCGGTGTCAAGTGGTCGGGCGATGTTGGGGAGGAGAAAGGTTGCTTTGGCGATGTCGAAGGGAAGGAGAGGTTCAGTGCCATGAGCCATGTAGAACGGGGAATAGCCTGTAGCCTTGTATGTGGTTACACGGTCCGCCCAAAAATACATATGCAATATGATTCGGCCATTGCGTGATGTTGCTGTCGCAGGCTTTGACGAGTGAGTCGCGGATGGTGTGGTGTGAGCATTCAACAATCCTGTTGGCGCGTGAGTTGTATGGCGAGATGTGAATGTGGTGGATGTGGTACTTCTCTGCAAGCCAGTCAAGCACAGCGATGAATGGCGTTCCATTGTCCATAACTATCTCAGTGAGCGCTCCCCAGTGGCAGAGAATTTCCTCGAAAATGAAAGCACCGATAGTGCATCCGGTTTCACTCTTGAGTTTTCGCCATTCTGGCCATCCAGTAAGTGAGCAGCAGGCTTGGACAATGTAGGAATATCTGTGTGACGCCAGCATGTGCATGGAGTCAATGTACGCTTTGTGAAATAGGGGGGCGGGAATAGCGACTGTTGGCAGAATGATGACTTTTTGGGCAGATTGAAGCTGACACTGATGGCATGTTTGGACATACCAAGCGACGTCGTCATTGAGGGTTGGCCACCAGCAGTGGTCGGCAATGTTTCGGCGGATAGCATACATGCCTTTATGTCCAAGTGCATCATGCATTTCATGTAGGATCCGAAGTCGGTTGTCATGGAATATGACTAGCTGGTGTCGTCCATTTGTGTCCTTGCGCCATAAGCGTCCACTAGCGACAAAGAACTGTCAAGCGTGCTTCGTGAATCGGACATGCTGGGAGTCAGTGATGTGAGGGGGAATATGGAGCGTCTCTAAGAAAATCTTGATATGCCTAAGCTCCTCATCATGTCGCTGTCCTTTGGCATTCCTCAGCAACGAGAGAACTTCATCGTCAGCATTTGCAGTCGTCGAGAGGACGAGATATGGTCCTCCTCCCTTTTCCTTTTGAAATGCGAACTGGCCAGAGTCGAGACTGTGAGCCATCCAAACTCTGTGCTCCAAAACTTCATCTAACCACTCTTTTACCTCCTCTGCAGTGTCTTCATTATCCGTAAGGTCTTCTTCAGCCTTTCTGTGACGTGATAGTCCATCCGGTCCCTTGTGGTGCACAGCTGCAACATGCTTGAGGACAAAATCAAAGGTGAGGATTCCCACAATCCAGCGATTCATGGCAGCATTTGGCTGGATATCAGGATTATTTAGCATACCCGAAATGTACTTAGTGTCAACTTCAATTGTGAGGTTCTTGAGTCCGATGATCCAGACTTTGACTGATTTGAGTGCGCAAAAAAGTCCATATAGCTTGATCTTGGCCTGTGAATAGTGGGATTCTCGATCATTCCAAGTAATTGAACCAAAACGAGATGGGTAGCGGTGTTCCTGAGTGTCATCCTGAGACAAAATGTAGCCAACAGCAATGTTTGATGAGTCGACAGCAAGGATAACTGGTTGGCGGGAGAGGTAATTAAGGGGACGAATGGCCGGGCAATTTACAACTGCAGTTTTGAGTGTGTCCATGGCAGACTGGGCATCAGGGAACCATTCGAAGGGAACAGCATCGCATGTGAGCTGAACAAGGGGATGGGAAATGGAAGCATAGTTCTTAATCCAAATTCATACTGTGCCTGTCGTGCCAAGGAAGCCGCGAACTTCTGTGCAGGTCTGGCAGGGGCTGGGCCAGTGACAAATTTTGGCAACTTTTGAGTCATCCAGGATGTGTCTGTTGTAGTTACAGGCTTGCCCAACAATGAGCACCTGTGGCTGGCACAAAAACAGCTTCTTCGCGGAAACAGTTGCTCTGGCATGTGTAAGATGATGGAGGACACGATTGACATCTAGGCAGTGCTCCCAGACAAAGCGACGAATGCCCGGATTGTCAGGATGAGTTTTATAGGAGCCGTCGGGTAACTCATAGTGTGTGTGGGGGCCAAGGACGTTTATGTCATCCTGAAAGTTGGGCGCAACATCAGTTTCATCCTGCAGAATAAATGCAATATCATTTTGAAAGATCGCCAGAGAGTCTGTCCATCCCATAGGGAGTGAGGTGAGTCAGAAAGTGCCCATGGGGGTCTGGAATGTTGTGAGGTCGCGGGATTGCTCAGCAAGTGCTCGATGATCAAATCCAACAAATAAGTCCATCATTGTATAGATAGCATGGCCAGCAGATTGTTCAGCAAAGTGTTCGACATACGGTAGGGTGGCTGTGTCCTTGACTGTTACCGCATTAAGGGGCTGCAAATCGTGAACAATCCGAAGTGATCCATTCTTTTTTGCAACACAAAATCAACGTGATTGATAAAAACTGTTGGATGCTTCATAAACTCTGAATGCAATTTTTGCACGAATGAGCTTTATGACTTCATCTCGAATTCCGGGTGGGATCGGAGGCTGCCTGTGGACCCATGGAGTGTGTGCAACTGTTGAAATGACAACTGGGGGAAAATAGTCATCTCGAAATCAGCCTTTCTCTGATTCATCCCATGCGAGACCTAGCTCATTATTTAAAAGAACCTGAGTGGCAAGCTTTCATTCCTCAGGCCACAAGAAGTCATTTGTGGGAATGCCAAGAGCATCCAGTCACTCTTGTGTAAGGTGTTGTCCTGGTGAGAAGTCGGGCGGATGAGGAAGAAGGGATGGTAAGGGGATCTTCAGGAATGTGTCACTCGATACGGGCATACTGTGGCATGGTGGTGGGAACTGGCTTCACGTGATTAGCTACTTTCTTGTATCCGAAGGCATGATGGAAGGGATCTAGATGAAAGGTTTGGTGCAGCTGATACTCGGCGAGTGATGTATGTGTAAGTGATGAAATGCCAAGATGGCATGCTGATGTGCTGTGTGCCTTGGATGACTCAGGTGGTCGAGAGGGAAACGGGCGCTTGGATGTTGGGACAATATGACAGATCTCCGAATCGATGGGGTCATGGACTGTGACAAACACATTTTCGGCAGTCTCGTGTTTCTCAAGTCGGACTAGGCGCTGCCATGGTCGACCAAGCAAAAGCGTGAAGGGGGCAGTCAGAGTGACAAACGCATGAGCCCAAGTTTTGATGCCTTTGATGTCGATCTTGAGCATCTCAATGCAGCCTCACATAGCCTGAGTGGTTCCGCTGGCGGCCTGCATGTTCATTCCAACATGCTCATTGATCGGAATGTTAAGTTTCCGCCAGACATCTTCACAAATGATGATGATTTTGGACCCTTCATCCAGAAGTCCTTGCTCCATGACTGTGTTGTTCAGCATTACCTCAAGCTCGCGGAGGGGTGTGGCATGCTTGATCTGAATTGGAGCATGTGCTGAGGTAAGGGATGCAGCTGTGTTGGAGACATGATGGGTCCGGCAATGCTCGACTGCTTCTTTGCGGAGGTCTGGGCTAATGGCGAGAAGGTCGGCAATGGACAGACTAGGGAGTGCCATGGTGAGGATCATTTTATAGATGTGTTTGGCAGCATCTGGCATTGCCGCTTTCGACTCATAAGAGTAGGCCAGGGGAGTACTCTTTGGCTTAGGCAGCTCCGGCATGGATGGGGGTGAGATCGAGACTTTTGGAATATCTGGGGATGGTTTGGAAGCTGCCTTGGCCTTGGATCATGTGATGGTATGTGCTGCTGACTCGAAGGCATCATCAGTAATGACTTCAATTCGAGTGGCTGTGTCACAGGTTGCGACTGGTTCACATTGCACAATATAGGCATCATCGTCCACCTGAACATATACATTGACCGAGCGAGCTGCATGTGGTGGTGGATCACAGCGGAATTCTGGGTTTGCAGGCCCTGCCATAGCTGTGTTTGCATAGTGATCATCGATGGCGTCTTTGAATGTGCCTGTGGTCGGATGGCGACAGATTCGCGAACCATCTGGGAAGGTAAGATAATTATTCAAACGCACAATGCACCCTTGCCGTATGTAGTCATGAACAAATGTGCAATTGCAGATAATGTGTGCTGCGCCACACATGTAGCATGTGACTCCTGTGGGGCTGGGGTATGCTCGAGTCGGGGGCTGTGGGGGCATCGGTGCTGTTGTGGCAGTGGCAGTCATAGCCGGTGGTGGATTCTGGGACGCGTGAACTGGTGCAGGCCATGCATGCATGGCGGTTGGTGCAATCATTGCAAGCTGCATGTAGTAGGATGCATACCCAGGATCTGTGATGTCGAGTGAGTGAAGCTGGCGTGCAAGTCGGTCAACGTCGTCAGCAGGGGCGCGGGGGGCCTTAGGGTTGCTGAAAGAAACTTTCTTGGTGGTGACCTCATGTGGGGCTGTCTTGCAGTGCAGTTGGTCATCATATTCATCATCATCCTCCAGATATATTTGCTTCTTGTTGCCCAAGCTCTTTTTGTGGCGTGTGTGGTCTTCATCATTGTCTGAATCCTCTGAATAGACTTGTTTCTTGTTGTGCGAATTCTTTTTGCAGCGTGTGTGGTTTTCATCATCATCAGAGTCCTCTGATTCTGAACTGGTGGGCTCGGGGCTGCTCCTTCGGTGGCGACGGTGTTTTTCTCTCAGGGAGTCCAGTCGGGCCGAGACATGGTCTGTGTCATTGTCTGATGACTCCTTTCGAAGTGCGACTTTAGCAGCAGCCAGGACGTCATTACATTCGGAAGGATCATTGTGGGAGTGTGTCAGAGGATTTTGTAATTCGAGACGGCAGTCGACAGTGTGGTGGACTGAGTGCGGGAGTCTCTTCCAGAAGTACCTGTCATGCTCGTGCGTGGAGATTTTTTTCTTTGCAATGAGCTACTCGGCAATATAGGAGAACTTGTGGTAGAACTCCATGACATCTTTGTATGTGGTGATGTTGTCATTGGCAGGATGAGTCACAACATGCTCAAGATCACATATTGTGTAATGTATGCCTTCTTCAGTGTCGGGGTATTTTGCGATAATCTCTTTTTGGAGCGCTGCGTAGTCACCTTTTGCGTGACCTGGTAGTGTTGTCCAAAATCTTTTTGTTGTGTGATCAACATACTGCGTGATGGATTTGCATTTTTTGGTGTTGCTGAGTCCAGTGGCCTTGGCGAGTTCCTCAAAGTAATCTAGAAATTCGAGTAGCTCTGTGGTTTCACCGTCAAATGCTGGTGCTCGGTTCGATGATGGTGCAGGCATGGGGGCATTGCTGGGCATGGTGAACGATTGTTGGGTGGAAGGGGAAGGGGAATTGATAGTGATCTGAGCGGGCGGTGCGGATGAGATTACATTGGGTAGTAGCGACGATGATGGAACGGCAGTGGATGCTGCGGATGCAGATGGTGTAGGCGAACGGCAAGGCAGGGTGAGTTCAGGCAAGAAGGTGGCGGGTTGTAGTGTGAAGTTCGGGAATTCAGTGGAGAGCGTGGACCAAGCGCTGTGCTCCGTGTGGTTGGGGGATGGGGCAAGACTGAAGAGGGATGACTTGGAGGTCGGTTCAGAGATGTCTAAGGTGAGGCGCGGGGCTCAAACGTCTGTTGACATAGTAGCAACTGTCGTACGGGGGATGGTCTCGTTGGCGTCATTCTGGGCGAGGTAAGCGTCGAATGCATGTGAGTCTTGACAAATAGCGGCTCTGGTGCATACTCCGATCAAGATGCTTGACGGTGATGGATGAAGATGGGGTTCTCTGGGTGAGATGGCCGCGTTCTGGTAGAGCTAACGAGGCGTGATGGGCAGCAGGGGGTGATGGTGGTGATGGGGTGCAAGAGGAGTTGGTTTTTGATCCAATCCCCTTGCGGTGGGCTCCAAGTGTAGTACAGATCTGGCGGTGCATGCAAATCATGATTGCCGGTGGTGAATTCGAAAGGGAGAGGATCAGTGAGGGTGAGAGTTGGTAGGAAGGTGAACGGTGCAACAGGACTTAGTGGTGAGAATGGGAAACTTGAATGAGGGATGTTATCTGATGATCTGAATGGATATGATTGTCATGCCTTTCGAGGCCGATTGAGCAGTCTTTAAGTACAACATGTAGAGGCTGTGTGATATCAACAAAGGGAGAAATTATGGGTATTCAAAACGTACCAACACTGATCGCATACAAAGAATGGTTAGTTTCATATGCAAGCATGATGGAGCCTAGTGAAAGAAAAGGAAGAAAGAACATATTGTGAAAGGGAAGAAAGGGATTGTGAAGTAATGAGAGGCCTCGGGATTGGACACGTTCCAACGCCGGTGGTGTAAGGGAATGATGAGTAGCATAAAACAAAGGGAGCAGGACATAATTGAAAGGGATAGACAAGTCGACATTGCGAGTGGCCAGTTTGTCACGTGGCCGTGCGCAGCCACTGAGCGGTCCTTACAGCCCTACAAATGGCAGAAGGATTGGCCATGACCTCCATCCCCCAAATCCCCCAAGTTCTACCCATTTGAGATGGCCCGAAGAAGTCTCTATCATCGATTGAAGAAAGTGAGGGACAGAACACAAGTTCAATCAGAGGAAAAGAAAAAGGAAAACAGAAAGAGGCGCCGTCCCCCGACCCCATTCCCATTCCCCCAAGACCCACACCAGGACCAACTCGCAGGAATAGAAAGTCCAACAAACTTGCATGCTTCCAATGTGGAAGCATCAAACATTTACAACCCGACTGCCCCATTTACACATGCCCCTTTTGCCAGTGCAAAGCCCCAGGACACATCCAAAGGGAATGTCCCTCCAACCGATGTTCTTCCTGTAATGGAATGGGGCACTCATCGGCTGAATGCTTCGATCCAGAAGACTTCAATAATGACAATGTCATCTTCAATGATGGGGACTCTGCAGGAGGTGACTTTAGGAGTTGAAGAGAGTCTTCAACAGATAGAAGAGGGTAATGTTACAAGTGTCCACAGTTTCAAAGGTTCCGGAACTGATTCCCATGGTTCCGACGCTTCCGGAGTACCTTCCCGCAGTTCCAAAGGTTCTGGAATTCCGGAACCTTTGGAATCCTTCAACACTCCACCAGAATGGAGACCGGAAGATGGACTACCCTCAGAATGTTACTGGACTCTGTTTCCTGAAGACTATGCTCCATATGGTCATATGGAGATCCCTATTTGTGATTCACCCTGTTCGTCTCTTCTCCCTCTTTTATAACTCCTACCATGTGCCCTTAGAACTGTTCTTGTTATGGACCTCCGCTCCTCCTTTCGCCTCTCCTTCCGGCGACTGTGTTGTCCCATTCTTACCATTGACTCCACGAGGCCGTTGTAGCATACCATGTGTCCTGTCCCATCACCTTTCCATTCCGAGATGGTTCTGGACTGTATGTTACGCTTGCGCAACGTCTAGTCCCAGTGTGTCCTCAAAGGCGACACAACATCCTATAGAAATCCAGGGGTTCTCTGCTGAGACTCGAGACTCAGGCAGGATGAGACTAAACACTGTGTATAATTGCGCAGATCTAGCTGGGGAATGTACATAACAACTATCGGCTACTTATACAGTCCGGAACCATCTCGGAACGGAAGAATGATGGTCGGAACACATGGTATGCTACAACGGCCTCGTGGAGTCAGGGATAGAAATGGGATGACACTGTCGCCAAAAGGAGGGGCGAAAGGAGGAGCGGAGGTCCGTGACAAAAACAGTTTTAAAGGCACATGGCAAAAGTTACAAAAGGGGAAGAAGGGACGAGCAGGGTGAGTCAAGAATAGGAATCTCCATATGTCAATATGGAGCGTAGTCTTCAGGAAATAGAGTCCAGTAGCATTCCGGGGGTAGTCCATCTTCTGGTGTCCATTCCGGTAAAGTGTTGAAGAGTTCTGATGGTTCTGGAATTTTGGAACCTTTGGAACTGCGGGAAGATACTCTGGAAGTGTCGGAACCACGGGAATCAGTTCCGGAACCTTTGGAACTGTGGACACTTGTAACATTATCCTCTTCTATCCGTTGAAGACCCTCTTCAACACCTAAAGTCACCTTCTGCAGAGTCTCCATCGTTGAAGATGACATTGTCATCATTGCGGTCTTCTGGGTCGAAGCATTCCGCAGAGGAGTGCCCCATTCCATTACAGGAGGAACATTGGTTGAAAGGACATTCCCTTTGGATATGTCCTGGGGCTTTGCGCTGGCAGAAGGGACATGTGTAAATGGGACAGTCGGGTCATAGGTGCTTGATGCTTCCGCATTGGAAACATGCAAGTTTGTTGGACTTCCTGCTTCTGCAAGTTGGTCCAGGAGTGGGTCTTGGGGGAATGGGAATGGGGTCGGGAGACAGCATTTCTTTCTGTTTTCCTTTTTCCTTTCCTCTGATCGGACTCGTGCTCTGTCCCTCACCTCCTTCAATTGATGATAGAGGCTTCTTTGGGCCATCTCGAACGGGTAAAACTTGGGTGGTTTGGGGGATGGAGGTCGTGGCCAATCCTTCTGCCATTTGTAGGGCTGCGTCCCTAATTCTCCTCTCAGCCACGGTGATCCCTCCAAGCAATGGTCCAGTGCTTCCCATGATGGGGGGGTTCCGGGCGTAGCTGGTCCCGTTAAGTTTCTCGACAATGGGGGAGAAAGAGGGCGAAATGGCAAGGTGGTCATGGGCGAGGTCCAAGAGGTAGTTCTCCCCTTGTTCCTCAGTGAGGGCTCGGAGGAGGGGTCGGAGATAGGGGGCCAAAGCAACTCTGGAGAATGTATTGATGATCCTGAAAATTCCAAGGTCTGCGAGGGTTTGACAGATCTGGATTCATCCTTCAGCCAAAGAGTGTTCGAGTGCGTAATCAAGTGATTCTGCTGGTGTTGGATTTCTTCGAGCTCTTTCGTGATTGAGTCTGACAGAGAGTGAGAGCCATTGAAAGGCTGCGATAAGGGGGGGGAAGATGGGTGCTTCATCATAGA
>JBBPMF010001030.1:0-13196 GCA_038090175.1 Austroboletus eburneus
CCAGCCCTATCTGATCACCTCCAGTGACTTTACTCTAATATGTTCTCCTCCAACTTCTCCTTTTACTCTATCTCCATTATTCTCATTCCATGTACATTATGTTATGATACTTTCCTATGCTCTCTTGTATTCAGTTTAAGTTAGTTTTCATTCTATTGTGCAGTGTTCAGGGTAAGAAGCATGGATTCAGCTATGCAACAAACCAGCACTGCACTGGTACTTTGTTACTTCCATTCCTCTGACTCATACCATACTTATTTTAGACTTCCCTCCTTCATATATAAACTCCTGTACTTTGTCTTAGTACCTCAGTTTGAATATCATCTTAGTTCCCACTTCTCTCATCTTTGCCATTGATCTTATCTCAACATTCTCTCATCTGAGTCTTGATGACTCACCTCTGACCCTCTGACCCCCCAGACCTCTAGTCCACCCCATTCATTAATTAGCAACATCAGACTCAGGCAAGGGCACACCACATAAGATGAAGCCAATGTCACTCCAACCACAGTACAACTCTGGCACTCTGGAGTCACATACCCAGACCCCAGCAGAACCAGACTTAACACTGAGGCAGTGAATGAAGATATAGCAGAATTGACTATCATGATCAATTGCATCAGAAATTGTGGGCTTGATATATCTGACATCAATGATAACACTAATGATGGTACTATGAATAAGGTAGCAGAGAAACAGGAACCCAAAAGATTCATAGGCAACACTGTGGTTGGTTACAATCTAAATCATGGTATGTTATGTTATTAGATTGCAATGCAGGCTTGCCAAATAGTGATCACATTAAAGCAAGTGCTATCAGTGATAACTTCATTGATCAGGTCATATACTACATCCTCATGTTCTTATCTGTACATGTGTCCATAATTTATGTGAATTTATGAATGCCCCTATTTGTTTGGACACTCTGAATCCCTGGACAGTTCCACTTCAAGGATTATTGACATGCATGTGTATCTAAAATCTTATAGAAGTCTGTTTTGTGCTTGCCAACCACTTCACATCTCTACTCAGTAAACATGATGAACTACCACAAACATTGTATGGCCCTTGCAAAATCCACATGTACAGTAAGTCATGAATCTGATGCATTGACAGTTATGATACCAGTCAATCTCAAGATCCCATGATGACTTAAATCCATGTTTATGCTCAGATACCAGCCAGGTCAACTATGCCACTGAGCAGCCAATCAATCCAAGTACACTGAACAACCTTTTGGTGAGCAATGTATACATGGCTCAAACTCCATTGAGTCACTATCATTCTCACAGAATGTGAGTGAGCTGATGGGACTCAAAGGCAGGGAGGACTGGCAGATAGCTCAAGTGATCCAAGACATCACTAATGATGCTGAAAACAACATGATGGAGTTTCAAAGACTCCAATTATTCAAATTCTTAGGCTGGCATGCTTGAGCTGGCGTTATGAAGGGCAACTTCAGTAGAATACCCAACCAATTTGATGGCCAGTGTAATAATGATCTGGAAAGATATGACACTTAGCATAATGAGGCCTTCAGTGATGAAGAGTATGTTCCATTGGACTTTTTGCTCACACTCATGGTTTATTTCATTCCTTACAGTTTTGTCTGCCTACTCTGCTTCAAATCATTAAATTCTGTTGACTCTGTTTGGTTCCATCTCAGTGATGATCACACAGAGAGCAAGGCTCAGTTTCCCACAGCTCCAGGGCTCCCCACCTGTTCATCCATGCCATGTCAAGGCAAATATCATCCAAACTCATTCTATATATATTATGGAAAAGCACAAAATATCCTTGAGTGTCTTGCAGCTGAAACCACCCAGTGCAATGAAGAAATATGTATATAGAGTGAATCCATCAGAAGAATATCTATTATCCATTTGTAGACCAAGGTGAATGGGATCTTGCAAAATTCCTATGTGAGAACCTGAACCAAGGTCAGATTTCTCATTTCTTGAAGTTGGAGTGGGTAAGTACTGATAGTCTCCATGTTGACTTGACTTATGTGGCTTAGTTTCAGACCAGGAATAAGCCCTCTTTTAAATCTACTGGCAAACTCCTTTTGTGGATAGATACCCTTTCTCAAGGTCCATAGTAGCATTGCACAAAGATTGAATTGAATGAATATGTCATGGTTTACCCAGTGTATCTACTATGGTGGGATGCATTAGACATCACAGAGATAATATTTGGGAATCCAGTTTTCCATCAACACATGTGTCTCAATCCTTATGAAGTACACATTGAAAATGGTGATTGTAAATATGGGGAGTGAATGTCCTCAAAGGAGATGTTCCAGATACAGGTGAGTTGACTACCCATCCCATTTGATGTCCATCAAATTATATTTGTTGCATTGTCAGAACCAACTTTCTGCCAGAGCTACTATCATTTCCATTATACTTGCTTCTGACAAAACCCCTGTTATAAGACAAACAGGAAATCTTGAAATGCATCCACTGTTTCTTACATATGATCAGAAACATCTGCTCTGATGTATACATAAAAGCAACTGCTCATGTCTGGCCCTGCATTGCATACATGCCAGTAGCTCAGTTTGTTGCACACACCAACTATGTGGCTATTCTTCAAGTAAGACTACATATGGCATCAGTATATGAACATATATAATCTGTGCTTTTCTTAAATCAGTGGCTGCACAAGGTACATACACTGATCCAGCTGGATACAAATACTACTGTTTCACACTTTTGGCTACATATACATATTGCAGATCTGCCAGAACAACTTATGATTGCATGCATATCTCAAAATGCATCCTCTGTTTCTCTGGCCACCAAAACAGATTTCTCATCCACCACTGCTGCCCCTTCCTGATCTGAGTTACACACACTGCAGCAGATTCATTATCTCACTCAAAATATAAATCCTTGAAAAGTCTGTGAGTTTTTACAAGTGGCAAAGGAGCTTCATCTCAGTGGGGTCCACCTCCCTCTTTAAATGGGCTGGTGCTTCACTGATCCTGCAATGTTTCTTACTCCTGAAATTCTCCACACCCTTTACAAGTTCTTTTTTGATCACATTCTCAAGTGATGTAAGAAGGGGCTAGGTGCTAATGAGTTGAATGTCTGCTACCAAAGTCAGTATAAGCAGATTGATGTGCATCACTTTTCAAATGGTGTCTTGCACATCAAACAGATGACTGGCCAGGAGCACAGAGATATATAGTAAACAATTGTTGCAACCATTGCTGGACCAGCCCTCTCCACATTTGTCTGTACTATACAGGCCATGATTGATTTTATCTACAAGGCTCAAGCATTCACATTTACAAACTTGTCAATCACTTCAATGGTTGGCTCATTGACTGAGTTCCATGAAAATAAGCATGCTATCACAGATGCTGGGTTGCATCATGATACATCCAGCTCCATTGATTATTTCGACATCTCTAAACTCAAACTTTTTCACAGCTTTGTGGCAGTGATTCATAACACTGGTGCTTTTATCCAATTCACTGCAGACATCTCTGAATGACTACTTATAACACACTGTAAAAACCCTTTTGAGTGCACCAATCACCAGTGAAATATGTTTGCACAACAAATAGTCTGTTTTTTAGATTGGAAAAATGGACATGTCAATATCATTTTCTCACTTTACTCATGGAACATGATGTCTCACTCAAGAATGTTGTTGATGACGAATTCAATGAAATAACCAACATTGATCCAACACTTGCTCAGATCCAATGTGTTTCCCCTGCTGACCATGCCACCTTCTCACTAAACAACTGCCCCATTTGCAATTACTTCTTGAAAGGTATTATTCAGGATGATGTGTGTATTGCCATCCATGTTACTATCAAGCCAAATCAGAGAAACAAACTGCTGTCATGGGTCTCCATGACATATCATCTGCCTTATTTTGAGTTGGTGCTCAGCCATTTCATTTCATCTCATGGCCTCTCATTACTTCCTGCTCAGTCTCTTGATGTTTGGAATGGATTTCACCTTTAAATGCTGTTGTGGTTCAATGGCAGCAAGGTTATGCCTAGCCAACAACTTCAGGCATTTCCATCATCTGGAGAGTTTCCATTCAGGAATTGTGATACAGTTTTACTCCATGATCCAAACAATGGAGATTAGTCAGTATCTTTGGCAGCATATAAGCTCTGCTGACTCCTTCATTAGGTCTATCCATCATTGTGCAAGTCTGTGTTGTTTTTGGCTCCCATCAGACAAAAAAGCAACCATTCATTCAATCCTTCAATAAACCATTGCTTTATATTGAGTTCTTCAAGCTGTCAGGTTATCCAGATGAGGTAATGTAGATGTACAGTATAGGGTGCATTGAAAGACCCATCCAGGACCTAGTGATCATCAGCAACATGAAGAGGCAGTTGTGCCTATCACAGCTGTGATGCATCCTATGGAGTTGATTCCTGTCTATGGTCAGAGGCACAACCATCAGGTAACAGTAAACATTTCATTAGAAACTCACAGGGAATTTTATCTCAACAACTATACCAACAAGAAGTGGTACCATGCAATGTCTGAGGAGTATTTGTAGACTACTGTGAATTACTCTTTGATTGATAATCAATGATGATAATCTTAAGTGTACACTATCTAGGATCTAAATTGTTGCCATTGTGCCCACACTACCTTAACCGACTCTACATTGATCTCCACCAATCACAATGGCTGTTCCCAGGGAACGTAAGTGTCCGTAAGCCAAGAAACATCAACCGACCACTTGTTTCATTTCAGCTGTTTTGCAGATGGCCCTATCCTTTGTTCAGGGACAAACCGCTTCTCTCTCAAGCCACTCAAGATGATTTGAAATGCAAAAAAGTGAATTGTTCCACATTCATATCACATCGTCCGTCTCTTTGGTATCGCAGTTCGTGAACATACTATGCATGTGTCGTTCGTCACACAGGATCCAATCGCCATGCTCACTCGCCCTTGGATGTGGATTCCGCCGTCAAGGATGCATCAGATTCACTCGATGGCACAGGCGGTCCGGTGTAATGATATCGACCGTCTACCAAACGGATCAGAAGACGAACAACAGGAAAAAGCCTTTTACTCACTCGTCCAATACCACACCGCGCTAATGACTGCAAACGCGATAAACACGACCGAGGCATAATCTATGTCATAACACGGTTAACAATCCACCCCTTCAAAACGTCAAAGAACGGGCCAAAAAAGGGACACTCACTCATGGTCACCGGCGTCACCGGTATGTTGGCCGGCATAGAAAATAGCACGATCGCAAACAGAATCCATAGCACTGCAATGACGTTGACAATCACTCCGACAGGTCCGAGGTAGTACGGTGCGTCGGCCACGTCCACACGTCCCTGTGCCAACGAGATCGCGACAGGCATCGCGTACGACGCACCGAGACACATGACAGCGACCCCGACAAAGGCGTTGAACGCCGTCGTGGAACCGAGGTAAATGAGCCCGAGGAGAACCTGGATCACTGTCGACAGCAGAAGCGCATTTACGGGGACGTCAGGAAACGTGGTGCTGATCTTGGAAAAGTACGAATGCAAGGGGATTGCCTTGTCGCGCGCGAACGCCCATGTAGTGCGCGATGCTGCGCACGAGATCGAGATGGCGCAAAATACACCTACGCCAAAGACTATATGCGCATCAGATCGCGGTCAGTTCGGATGTAGAGCACAACGTGAAAGAAAAAAAAGGCGTACCAATGAACCACTGAAAGAGGGTACTAAGTACTATGAGCATAAAGGTCAACAATACCACATACTAATCCAAATCCACCACCCTGGGAACCCATCACAATAGTGAACATGGCACCAATAGGTTGGGCAGCGCTGACTGAATAATTGCTTAGGCAGGATGAAACGCAATACCACGATTTAGAACATACTTTGCAACAGCGTGCTGATATCGGGTAACGTGAAGAGGATGGGAAGGAGAAACATGACTCCCCAAACGGTTCCGATTGGCACCGACAAAGACAATGCTTTTGGAAGAATCTCAGAAGGGTTGTGAACCTCTTCCGCCATGCTTATGACTATCGCAAAGTCTCAGAGAAAGGATGAAAAGAGGCGATTGACACTTACTCATGCCGATCGCAGAGTACGTATAGGCTAAGGGATCGAAGAATGAGAAAAACCTACTAAAGGAGAACAAAGCATACCAGGCTAAGTTGAACAGGTGCATGAATTTTCTTCTGATAGGTCTTGCAGAAAACATAATCACTTACCGGGAGAAGACCGATGAAGAAAGACCAACCAGGAGTCCAACCAGAAGTAGGCTCAAAGTCAGCCAATGCATATTCTACCGAACGGCGGCCCGCGGCTGCCTTAACGGACAGACATATCAAGATAACTATTATTGCGTAAGACGAGACTTGGCTAAGGTCGATGATATATTTACCGATGATACCAAGGCCAGTCCAGCATGCGCAAGCAATCTAAACGACAGTTGTTTAGCGTGAGGAAGTTGGAAAACGAAACGACAAAAAGGTTGCCCACGTCGATGCTTGGGAGATATCTGTTACAGAACAAGCAAAACCCGCACGAAACGGCGGTGACACCGAGGAAGATGAGATCTGGACGAGGATAAGGTGAGAACCAGAGACATTGAGTGGGGACGTACACATTTGCCAAGGAGTTGGCACCCACGAGGGATAGTATATCCCCACGCCCGCAACGAGCAACTGGGTGGTTCCTTGCAGAATGGACACCGTCAGCATGACAATTTCAGTGGACGGGGGTGCGCAATTACCAAACGTGACGCTCAGGGTGACAGTCCAATTGCCGACAAGGTTTAGCCATCCATTAATCCAAGAAAATATAAGCTTATAATGGGGTGTAGCTAAACGATAGCACCAATAGTAAGCGCCTGCAGAAGTAGGATACTTGGAGCAAATTTCAGCCAATGAAAGGGCCAATGCTTGAGTCAGAACAGAGACCAGGACCCATCTGAGACAGGTGTGAATACAATGAACGCCAGGCGAAGTAAAATGGCTAACCCCCAAATAATAACAACAGGGCCACCTGCATAAAGGGACGTCGCTATCGGGGAAGCAAGACCGTACGCTTGATTGCGTCAACAAGATGTATGCGTGTAAAATAAAGGGATGATTTACGGACGGCCATAATAGCTGTGACGATTGAAGATCAAGTTTGCATCCAAAACTGGAATCAATACCGAACGTACCTAGTGTCACTACACGGAAGGACATCATATTGAATACAAGGATGAAATAAGATTCGGTGGAGCTTACTGAAAAGTATGTGGAACAGGCCACGGGACTGGAGATACCATCAACAATAGGAAGGTCCGAGAAAAAGCCAGACGCATACTCTCGTCATTTCCTGAGTGTAACCGAGTTTTTGGAGGCCCTCACGGGCAGCAAAATCAGTGTCCGACATACTCACGGTGGTCGGACGAAGAAAGAACGAACTGCAGAAAGCAGGAAGGGAGACGAACAAGAGCCCTGGGCTTTATCAACGTCAGCGCGTGGGAAATGTGACATTGGGGCGACTCGTCGAGATGGTTCTTAGATTGAATGAAGTGTGGGACGATACCAAACTGGGATTCGCTGGCGGGGAACCCCGACGGGGGGATGATAGTATGACATAGTAGAGGTGTGTCATCGCCGTGATAAGCACCTCTGGCGTGGTGTTACTAATAGTGAAATCCTAGTGCATGAGAACGCAGCAATTTGTGTGGAAGTACAACTTAGGTACTGATGTGACATATGTAGTACCTCGGCCCATGACAGACGCTCCATGGAGCAATAGCAGGTATAGTACTTCACAATCATATTATAACTGTTTGTCTCAAAAGCTGCTAATTGCGCCACTCTGTCAGTCTGTGACGGCATAGTGGACGATGACTAGATAAGGTGAACCTTGTTCTTCCCCATCCACAATTCATGATGAAGACAAGATCCAGAGCAAGATGTGTCAAATGTGCCCATCAAGGCGAATGGAGCACGCTGATGCCGCTCGTTATTCGCGCTGTAAAGGCCCCACCTGCTACATATGTCGCACCCCTTTCCCTTTCCTCTCGCTCATGTACCATGCCAGGTATTAGCTTGGCCATTCCACAAAACAAAGTGCACGCCCGCAGAGACACCCCAAGTGTCCCGGCAGGTCGGCTTGCCTGGGCCGCCCAGCAAAGTCCAGGGGATTACCATTCTTTGATTAGTTAGTGCTATATCGGACATGGTAGGGAGGTAGCATTACTAGGCAAAATACTTAAGCTACTAGTGACATGATCTGATAGGGTGGGGCGGGCGTAAGCGAGCAACGCTCGCCGGCCCCGGACGGTGCGAACCTACGGGCGCCGCGTGAGCTGCGGGGGTTGGGTGGGAAAACCCTCGCTGGCGTCTGGATGCGCTGGGACGTCTGAAGGCCCAGTGGATGGTCCTGAGGGGAGCCGAAGACCGAAGGTGGAGATTTGGGCGCGGAGGGTGGGTGCGACGAGAAAAGGAGCTGCCTGGCTGCACGGGTCAGGCGAGGAAGTGGAGATGGAGGTGCTAGGAAAGCACGTATTGTCTAGCGGCGAGGCACGAACGCAGCCACAGACTAGCACACCCTGCAACGCCGACCGCACGAGGCGTGCTCTGTCCACTGCTCCAACGGGGCGGCTTTCCACTCCTTCGCTGCATCTCAGTGCGGGCGACCCCTTGTCAATAACACGTGACCCAGGACTGGACTTCCCCAATATAGGTACATCCAGTGCAAAAGTGAGTACATATGATTCTGACTACTTTTCGACTGACACTTCCGTTCAGATGCGGCAAAGAGCGGGTTTTATGGGCACCGTAAGTCTTCTTCTGGTGCTGTTGCATGTATGACTCTGATGACTCCCTGTGACAGGTGACCATCATGCGTCAAGACGAAAAACCACTTTCCCTTGAAGGGATCGAGTCAGCGTTAATGTATGTCGACTACCTTCTCCACATGTTCCGTGATGGCGTCGTTCCAACACGTCGCATGAATCCTGCCAGCTTTCAACGCTTTTTTCCAATGGTACAAGGAGGAAAGGATTTTGAGCGGGAACACGACGTTCCAGACCATCAATCAGTGGGATGGTTTGGTGCGATGAGCTGGTAGTCGGTGACCAGTCAGTACCAAAATCCATTCCACTATTATAATCTAGGGTTAGCATCATGGCGGCATATCTGTTGATCACACCGTACAGCACCACATTATTTTGTCGAAGCCTGCATCACATGGCGGGTCCACGGTATGACGCCGCTTTCGCGACCCTGTCCGGCGGCGACATGTCATGCCGCACGGAGGTTACTTATCAATACACTTATCTTATGGAACATTCTTGGCCCTCGTTCCCGTGCCTAATCGAAGATCTCTGGCGGCGGCGTACTTGCATAGAAAATCGATTCATGATTGGGGAGTCTCCGGCGAGACTGAGAGGAATTAAGGACCAAGGAAATCGTTTGGCAAGAATCTTGGGTTTTCCCCAAGCCTTTCCAATGACGTTACCCAGGAAGTCTTTGTTGTTTTCGAATAGATAAATTGTGATGAGCAACCTTGACCAACTAGGGGAAAGAGTCTCGCTTACATGGCGTTTGTAAGAACACACAACGCTGCATAGCTAGGCAGCGCCTTTCGACGGCACCAGCAAGCATGAGACAGTCCGAATACAACAGGTTCGCGGGTATCTGTGGGGGTCCGATAAAGCACGAAGGACGCTTTCCTCCGTACAGTACTTAGCAGTTCCTCTGGCACAAAAGGAGGACAATCGGATCATATGCGAACAGCTGGGAGAACACTAAGTACATATGTATTTAATCCAGTTCCGAATTACCTCAGTGACTGAATGAACGCATGCGTCGGCTAGCGGAAGCCGATCTAAGGCATCCACTGGGGTCCAAGTTGGCAATTGGTTCGACAAGAACGAGGCACCGGCGGCGACGGCAAGAGCATCAACAACCTGAAAACTGTGTAGGAACGTAATGATGCGGTAGCAGACTTTGACGTCGCAACCGTCCCGGCGGGTCGCTGCGCTGCGAAAAAGAAAAACACGGCATGGGAAAACAGAAAAACAAATGTGGTCACTGAAATGGGCGTCACACTAGTAGGCTACTGGCGCTTTTCTGTGACGTTGGTTCTTTCTTTTTTGTTCTCTGCGCGCTTGCGCGCGCCTCTGCCACCAATATCCCCCGAAGCCCGGATCCCGTTGTTCACGGACATCCTAGGGATACGTCGCCGTCTCTTCTTCCAAATTTGATTTGAGCGTCTTTACCCTCGGATTATCGGGTCGCCGCGTGGTCGATGAGGAAGTCCAAAAAAAAAAACTAGTCTCTAAGATCTGAGGGTAGGTGCAAGCGATTACATGTCGTCGGTCGAAGGCGATGCTATTCCGGCAACTTCCACTTCCTGGCGTTTTTTTAAGAAGTTTCTTACACTTTTTTTTCTTTCTTTTACAGGACGAACCCTGGCACTGATCTGATGATCGGGCATTGCTAGCCACGTTTGGACAAGAGCGCGTGCCAAGGCGCACAAGCCCAGCACGCAAGGCACCTCGTTTGTTAATAGGATCCCGGCGCCAGAGCGTGCGATTATGTGTTCGGAAGCCCCCAACGTGCGCAGCCCAATGGAGGACTTTTCCATTTTTCAATAAAGTTTCGCGTTGGTCATGAGACGCGTAGGTTTCCGTTTCTCGAACCGTTACGGTGCAAGATCTATGCCATATTTCGCGACCTGAGCTCTTCTTGACGAGGTTCGACCGAGCGCAACGAGGCCGTTTCCGGATATATTTCCGTTATCGCATCGTTCCGGCAAACGGCAAACGGTACATTAGGCTCTTTATGCATACGCTTACTTATAGAACAGCACCGCGCCAGTCTCTTTAAGTATGCATTTGAGTTGCCGACCCTCTTAGGACGGAACTGTCTGTCGGCTACCCTGATTTGGGTCTGTTCGATCGACATGGTGGCAGGGTACTGCTGACATGTCTGTCTCCTTCAAAGCATCACGTGTACGGAATGGTTCATACACATAAAAACCCCCTGGTGCGGCCAAAAGCATTGAATTCATATTCATTTGTCTCCCTGTACTATACTCGCCTGCGGAAAAGCATGCCACTCCTAAAAATCCCCATTCTTCTACCATCCCTGTGGCTCTTCAACGCATCCTTCGCGTCTCCTAATGCCCCGCCCGACAAATCCGAGCGTGTTAAAGGCGCTTTTTACGAACGCGTATGTCCAGTTTTATTCCCGTTGCTACACAGGGTAGGATTTCCCGTTAAACATATAAATTGCGATGCTGACAAGTCGCTCACCGTCGATGTACATGTGTGCAGCTCTCCGCATCTATTCCTTGTGTCGCGGAAGCGGCCGTTCTTATCGCCACCCATTACCCTTCACCGTTCTCTTCTGAGGTGCTTGCTCGACTGGCGCTCACGGGGCAACTTCCCAGCTCGAACGCGAACTGTTACTTTGTCTCGGGGGCGATCATTGCCGCCGTTGGCGGCCTGGGCCGCTTTTGGTGTTTCCGGACACTCGGGCGGCACTTTACCCACCATCTAGCCGTCCTCAAGGACCATCAACTCATTACCACGGGTCCGTACTCGATCGTGCGGCACCCAGGATATCTCTTTGCAGGGTTGAGTGCGCTAGGCATGTCGCTCATGATCGCCAGCCCGGGCTCGTTTACATGGCAGTGTGGCTGGCTCGACACGGCGTTGGGACGCTTTGTCATCGGTATCTGGGGAATGCAAAACGTGCTCTGTTGGGTGCTCAGTTACCATCGGAGTCGGGCCGAGGATGCGCTCCTGCGCGCACGGTTTCGGGAGGAATGGGATGCTTACGCGAAGCGCGTACCGTATCGAATTATCCCTGGATTGTACTAGGTTAGCATGGTGGCGTTGGAAGGGGGGTGGTGGTGATTAGGAGCGCACGTGGCGTCCCCACGAGTCAAAGAGCGTGTGGTCATACGCGAACGAGACGATGGTTATGGTATACTCTCTCCGGGTGGGCAAACGATAGCATATAGATACCTCCCTCCCATGCTTACGCGTTCGGTAGTAATTCCTCACCTTTTCTCTTTGTCTTGTTTGTTTTAGCCGATTGAGAAGGGGCAACGTGGTGCACACGGGGCCAGTTTTTATCTGTTAAAGGATGATCACACGCAAAATGTCATCTGATGAGATGAATGCACACGTGTTAGGGCCGTTCCCACATTTAAGCAAGCCGGCGGCAAGTCTGACAAAGTCGAGAACAGAGTGGTCACCAAAACGTTAGCCTGAGACAATCGGAACTCGGCACGTTGCCTTTTTTGTTTATTTTTTCCCTTCCGTCGACCGTCGCAGACTGAAAAGGTTGGCGAGAACAAGGTTGGCAATCAGACGCACCCCTGATTCTGAATGGATCATGCGGTTGGCGGCTGGGGATCTTGGGATTGCCGTAAGACGTTGGCAGGGCTCGTATTGATAATCAGCATCAATCGGATTCGTCTCGGTGGCGCACGGTGCTGGAATGCCTTTTGATTGCGGGCAATGATGACGGCAAGTTTTGAACCTGGTGGGAGCGTTCACTTCGGGTACGTATATGCCCGACGGTGATCCATGATGACTTGATGGGCCTGATAGATGACCAATAATGTACAATGCGTCAACGGGAGGGTCCGAGCCGATCAAGCGCAGCTGGGCAGCGTTCTTGAACGACTATCCACATGAACGACGTGTTTTGAAAAAAATCGGGAACTGAAAAAAAAAAATGGCACCGAAGGTCTCAGACATTTGTCATACATACAGTATGTGGTTTGGACCAAGTGGATGGATTTCTGCGGCAACATTCATGGTTGTTCTGAAGATCACGGCGAATCTGTCTGTGGTCGGCCCTGAGACAGCATCACACCACAAACGTGTCAACCATTGTGACATGGACGGACGGACTTATGGGTCAGGAAGATATCCACCCATCTGTGAGAACGAGTAGCTCGTCCGAGTCCTGTGAGGAAAGAGCGGTTGGATTTACACGACCGTTCAACGGTCTGGAACGGGTGATGGTGCGAATTATCCAAGGGCTCGCGATGCACGCCTAAAGATCGAAATAAAATAACCGAGGCATGCGGAAATTTGTCTGTCTAGCGGGCTTCCTGCAGGCGCGTACTACTCGCGTGCATGCATCGGAATTCGGACCTATAGTTCCATTTGACATTCATCCCCAGCGTTTGGATCCGCGCACCCGACTGCCCACGCGGAGAT
>JBBPMF010001031.1:0-13180 GCA_038090175.1 Austroboletus eburneus
GTGACTGCTTACATCAGCAGTCTAGACCACAAGTCACATGACTTGTCACATGTCCAAGGGCTAGACCCTTATCTCTTATCTATGATGTCATGATGACATCACTCCTCATGTTTCACATGATGCATGCCTCCTTACTTCTTTCTCTCATGAGCACGCTTCCTTATGACTCATGCCACCTTATCAGCCAATCATGTATTTTCTCCTTATCATGGTATGATGTCCCTTTATGGTATTTACGCAAACATGTACATACAGTAGAATAGTATATAAACCCCAGGGCTTTGAGGCTGGAGTCCCCAGCTTTGAAGTCTTGGAGATTCCCTCTCATCATTGCTCATAAGGATCCAAAGGGATCATATCCTTTATACCAAGGGTCAAAGGACCATTACACACCTCACTACTGCAGGGCAATAGGAGTTGTTTCAGGTTTAGCAGCATGCGCTTTGGATGCCCAAGAAGTGGACTTGGAGCAATCCTTTGCGACATGACCACTTTGGCCACAGAACATGCAGAGGTTGTTGTCAAAGCATTGTTTTCGTTCAGCTGCGGTCAGCTTACCATCCTTACCAAGCTTCGACGAGAGGTTGTGTTTTGGCAGAGAGGTGCGGGAGGAGTTAGAGGCGGGGGACGTAGTGGCGGACTTGCCCTTATGGTTGTTGGGTTTATTACCACTGGACTTGTTGTCAGATGAAGGCTTGTTAGGCATGAGGGGGGTACATGGTCCGTGGCTTCTTTTGAGAAGACAGAGGTGAAGTTGGAGTATTCTGGGGGGAGGGTGACCTTGGGTTTGGCTTTTTCTGCAGCCATGGCCAACTTGGTGGAGTTTGTGAGTTTGGCGATGAGGGGGTCACCTTTGGGGATGAAGTGGTACCCACATCGGATGATGCAGTTGACAGTGTAGTTGTCATGAGCACGGCGAAGGTACTGTGGTTCCATCTTGTAGTCAAGGTATTTGTAGAGACATTCATCATAGACAGAGTCCACTTGGACGTGGCAAGGGGGTCAAGGGGAGGGCTTGAACTGCTGGAAACGAGTTTCGTATTGGGTCAAGTTGACTTTGTGGAGCATGTAGAGCTTCTTGAATTGGTTGGTGGACTCATTGATGGAGAGAGTCTGACCAAACCAGTCAATGGTGGGGTTGACAGCTTTCGACCATGGGAGACTGAGGATGAGGTTCTGTCATCTGCAATCCATGATGTAGAATAGGACTTTGTGAGCGAGTCCTTCAATGTGAATGAGAAGAGTTTGGTGGTGAAATGAACTCCTTCTTTATCTGTGGGTCCCTGGTTTAGATTGGTGATGTTGAGGGGGGAGGGGAGTCGGGTGATGGGGAGCTTGTTTTTGCGAACGAAGCCCCAGTTGATGCAAGAGATATTGGCACTGCTGTCAATGAGGGTGTGGGTGTCAACTGTTTTCAACGTGTGTGAGGGTACAATGATTTGGACAGGGATTTGCATTGAACCAGGCAGTGTAGGTATAGTTACACATTGTATTTTAGGAGAGTCCCACATCGGTCAAGGTCTCCATTCTAAAAATCCTTCTTGGGTGGAAGGGTGAATTGGACGTGATGGACCGTGAGGTCATTGTTATCGTCGTCATTGCAGGTCTGAAGTTTGGGGAGGTTGTTGTTGACCTGTTTGACTTGTTTGACCAAAGTCTTACAAGGTTCCTTGGGGTACTTTCCACAAGCATAGGCGCGGTGGCCTTTTTGCCTGCAGTGTAAGCAATGTCCTTCTTTGAAGCATTGCTCCCGCTCTTCAGGAGTTAGCTTAGGGGGTCTGGGGATATTGACCATGTTAACATCCATGGCGTCGGGATTGCGGGTTTTCTGGGAAGGGGAGGAGGTGGAGGGGGTCTGGTAGGACCAGTATGTGGGGGTGGAGTGAGTGCGGTATTGGTTAATGATGGTCTGGGTGCAGTCGTTTTGAACCTGGAAGTGGACAGCCTTTGAGTACCACTCGTCAACCTTGGTAGGGACTGTGTCCATGGAAAGGATGTGGCAGGAGAGGGGAGGGGGAATGCCAGCAGCAAAGTAGTTGATCAGGATGTTCTGAAAGTAGTTGATCAGGACATTGTTTCTAAACTCAGCGATATGCTGAGTGAGTTCAGAACTGCAAGATCTGTTTTTCTTGGGGACGAGGTATTCCAAATGGAGCCAGTTGATGGCCTGGTTCTTGGTGTCTTGGTGCTTGAAAGCACTCTTGAATTTGGCGAGGAAGTTGTTGAACATTCCGAAGGAGTTGGTGGTGATGGCTTCCTCTCGGAAGATAGAGGCCCAGATGGCAGCCGAGCCCTTTTTCATGTAGGATAGGACGTAGGCAATTTTCTTGCTGTCGTCATCATAAACGGCCTTGTTTATGATGAGGTAGGTTCAGATGGAGGATAGCCAGGGCATGGCATCAGCGTAGAAGCCATCAAAGGTGTTGGGGGCTCTGAGATGGAGTTCAGTGGGTTTGGTCGTCATGGTGACTTGGGCTGGGGGTGGGGGCAGGGTAAATGCTGGTTGGCGATTGACTGGGATTGGGGACGGTGGGGTGGGTACTCTGGGGATACTAAGTGCTGCAGAGAGTTGATGGGTGAGTTCTAGGTCCTCAGGTTGTTGAGGGATGACAAGGTCTTCATCAGTGTCGGTGGAGTTTTCTGAGGAGGGTTTGTCGGTGTCCAACGAGTCAAGGGTTTCCCTTTGCAACGTGAGGTCGGGATAGGGTCTAGGGTTTCTGGGGCATTGGTGGGCAATGGTGGAGGCTTATACGATGATAGCCAATCAAGGGAGATCTTAGACCTTTTGTTACGCTCGACGTGGTCAAGTGTAGGTCTGCAGAGGTTTGAGGGCTTACTGTCGCTATACAGCAGACAGGATGAGGGGGTCTGACAAGGGGGTTCCTTGACAGGAAGGCTAAGGCTAATGTAAGACTAACATCGGGTCAAAGGGGGTCTGCTCAAGGGTCTTCCTTGGCAGAGGTTCTTGGGACCATTGAGGGCTGAGGGATCAATGGGTCTTGGGGACATCGCAGGACTAGCGACAGATCAAAGGTTCAGAGGGAGCGTCCACTCAACAGTAGGACGAGGACTGGGGGACCTGAGAGCAACTCCAAGATACTAGGTAAATTGCAGGAGGTCTAAGATAG
Organism: Austroboletus eburneus; assembly: GCA_038090175.1. Lineage (NCBI taxonomy): Eukaryota > Fungi > Basidiomycota > Agaricomycetes > Boletales > Boletaceae > Austroboletus > Austroboletus eburneus. The sequence continues at coordinate 3,129 of JBBPMF010001031.1, forward strand.
CAAATACACCTGAGTATCGAAGGTTTATATATGCAAGTCAAATGGTTAAGGGTAGGTTAATGGAAGAAGGTGAGTCAGCAATAGAAAGCAATGGAATTGTGAAGAAGCTGAGTCACTATGGAGTGGATGCAGTGGCATCAGATAAGTATTGGTGATACAATTGCAAATGAGTCATGCTAAATAAGTAAGCGGTATTGCAAAGATAAATGGTAAAAGAAAGGACCCAAGCAGGGCTTGAACAGCGAGGGTCAAGGTCCTTTGGCATACAAGGTAAGTGAAGTAGGAAAAAGAAAGAGGGGCCCAATGAATCATAACATTATGAGCCCCAGATGTCATGTTGATGACTTGATCCTGTAAAAAGGAATGTCATCATCACACCAGATACATCAGAGCAAGAACCTCATTAATCCAAAAGGATAGATGAGTAGATCTCAGCTTCTCATGAGGGGAAATCCATGTTGGTGCACTTTACTGACACTTTTTCGCTCTGTTCTTAGAACTCACAAAAATGTCATCCTCCAGAGTCACCATGCCATCTCTTCTCACCTTTACTGGCACAGACTTCAAGATCAGATGGACAAAAGTCCAGGACTTGCTCAAGGCCCAACAGGTCTATTGGGCAATCAAGCTAGTGAACTTCAGGCCTACAGTGCCTGCAGATGTGTCGGACCCTGATGCTGTCACTCAGTACCTCAAATGGCACAATGCCAATGATGCTTGTGTTGATGTGGTTCTGTCACACTGTTCACCTGTGATTTTGACCAAGTTTTGGTCTTATGATGTGGCAAGCAAGCTTTATGCTGCCCTCAAGACTGACTATGACAAGTCCACCATTTCATCCACCTATATTATCTTCAAGAAGCTGCTTGCCTATCAGTTGCTGAAACAACTCCTATTGTGCTGCAGTAGTGAGGTGTGTAGTGATTCTTTGACCCTTGGATAAAGGTAATGATCCCTTTGGATCCTTATGAGCACTGATGGAGGAAATCTCCAAGACTTCAAAGCTGGGGACTCCAGCCTCGAAGTCCTGGAGTTTATATACTATTCTACTATATGTACATGTTTGTGTAAATACCATAAAGAGACATTGTACCATGATAAGGATAAAATATATGATTGGCTGATAAGAAAGCATGAGTCATAAAGAAGTATGTCTGTGAGAGAAAGAAGTAAAGAAGCATGCCTCATGTGATGGGCATGTTGGGCATGAGGTGTGATGTCATCATGACATCATAGATAAGAGATAAGGATCTACCCCTTTGACATGTGACAAGTCATGTGACTTGTGGTCTAGACTGCTGATGTAAGCAGTCACATGATAAATTATGCTGGAAAATGTCTAAGTTTTAGTGGCCTTGTGCCAATAGGGGTTTTCCTTATATAGGAGGTTGGGAGTTCGACTCCTGCCATGAGCGAGTTTTAAATAGTGAAAAAGAGTAATCATAACAGATGTCAAGCATATGTGCTTATACCAAAGGAACTATGTGCCAACAAACTCTCTCCCAAATCAGAAGAGATGATCTTTGTTGGTTATGATGATGGAACCAAAGAATATAGGTTCAGGTTATATCAACATAGAAGAATCATGATATCATGAACTGCAACCTTTGATGAATTCTCTTTTCCTAGATGCAATCTTGAAGGAGACAAATAATTCCCTGTTTCTCAACCTTCCTCTCAAGAGAATCAGAATTATGATGATGATTCTAGTAATTCAGATTCAGGAGGAGATAGTCATGATATCTCTCAACAACCTGATGAACAACTGAATGATGAACAATTACCAAAATCACCTCATCAATCAGAACTTCAAGATCAGGATATACCTGCAGAAGAACCACTTGAAGAAACTGATGAAGGTGATAACTCCAAACAAACACAGGATCAACAGACATTGGACTCTGGAACACCAGAACAATCAAGAGCAAGTCCAGATCCTGAACTCATAGCTGGTCCATCCAAACCAATTGGTACAGCAAGAGGGATGCAACCAACTTATGTGGAAAACCTTTCAGACATGGCAAAACTACTTCTTATGGTGGTCTGGAACTTTGAACAGAAGTAAGGAGATCAGGAAGAATATGGAATCCTGTTATTTGAACTGATAATATCTATGGCAAAAGAACTGCTGTAGAAATTGAAAAAGATATAACTAGTGAAATAGATTTTGTTAGGAAAATCTTAACTTCTTTATCCAATCAATCAAAACAATCAAAGGAAGATACTTCAGAGAAAGAAATTCCTGAAAGAATCAATGCCACATTATAGATATTCTGAACCTTGCATATCAGAAGATAAATCTGATAATGAATCTGAATCATTAGACAAAGAAACAGAGTTGGGATCACCACTCACAGATGTTTCTACAATGTCAATATCCAGCAGACATATAGTCATGCTTATGGCTCATGCTGTGACAACAGACAACATACCAACATTCCACAAAGATATACAAAAAATACCTCCACAAGACCAAGAAGGATGGAAAAATGCATGTCAAGAAGAAATTGATATGATGAAGAAAAGAAAAGTTTGGAGATTGGAAAATTGTTCTCAAGACAGAAAACCTATAAAGTGTCAAAGGGTCTTTGCAAGAAAATCAGATGGCAGAAAAAAAGCCAGACTGGTTGCAAAGGGATTCATACAAATCTTTGGTCTAGATTTTGATGAAACATTCTCTCCAGTTGCAAGATTCGAGACAGTTTGCCTTGTCTTAGCAATCGCTGCATTTTATGACTGGGAGATTGAAGCTCTAGATGTCAAATCAGCCTTTTTCTATGGCAATTTAGATGAAGAACTCTATATGGAACAATCTGAAGGCTTTGTGGAAAAAGGATCTGAAAAGAAAGTTTGTTGATTACAAAAGGCAATTTATGGTTTAAAACAGGCTGTCTTACAATGGAACAAAGCCTTACACAAATCCTTACTCAGAAACGGATACAAGAGATGCTTATCCAATGGAGAAATCTATTTTAAAATCATCCATGGTAGTCTCATCCTCATTATTGTCTATGTTGACAATGCACTCTTCTTCTCTCAAGATAAACTTGTCTTGACAGAAAAATCAATATTCATGAAGATCTGGGACTCTCAAGATCTTGGCACTGTTAAGGAATACCTTGGTATGACCATCAAACAAGACAGACAGAAGAAAATAATTACATTGAATCAATCCATGTATGCTTCTAAAGTTGTCAAGCGCTTTGGATTAGAAAATGCAAAACCCACAAGTGTTCCTTTACCAACAGGCTATAATCCCTGAAAAAAAAGTACTAAAGAAGCTGTTACGCTTGTGCAATGTCCAGTCTCAGTGTGTTCTCAAAGGTGACACAAAGTCCTGTAGATCCAAAGGGGTTCTCTGCTGAGACTCAAGACTCAGGCAGGAGTGAGACTAAACACTGTGTATAATTGCACAGATCTAGCTATGGAACATAGGAGATAACTAGCAAGTATTTATATAGTTCAGAACCATCTTGGAACAGGAAAGAGATGGAATAGAGCACATGGTATACTACAACAGCCTCATGGATCAATGGATGAGAATGGGATAACACTACCATCAAAGAAGGATGGAAGGAGAAGCAGAAGTCCATGACAAAAGCAATTCTGGAACCACATGGCTTAAGCTACAAAAGAGGAATAAGAGAAGAACAGGGTGAATCAAGAACAGGGATCTTCATATGACCATATGGAGCATAGTCCTTGCAGAATAGTGTCCAATAACATTCTAAGGGAAGTCTGTCTTCTGATTTCCATTCCAATGGAAGAGTTGTAAAGTGTTCTGACGTTTCCGAGATTCTGGAACCTTCGGAACCATGGGAAGATATCTCGGAAGTGTCGGAAGTGTGAAAACTGATTCCAGAACCTTTGGAACCACCAGAATCACACTTACTTGTAACAAAAGCTTCAACTTTCTTACAGTTCAAATATCAAAGTGTCATAGGATTACTCCTATATGTGATGTTGGGAACAAGACCAGATATTGCATATTCTGTTATCAGAATGTCACAATATTGTGCAAATCCATCTAAAGATCATTACAATTGAGCATTACAGATTGTAAGATATCTTGAAACAACCAAGGATCTTGGAATCATTTATAGAGGAGCACAAAATTCCGGATTTCTGGGATATAGTGACAGTGATTGGGCAGCAAATCCAGATGATTGCAAATCCATCACAGGCAATTTGATTTTCCTAGCAGATGGACCAATATCCTAGTTAACAAAATGACAAAGTGTTGTTGCAGGATCTTCAACTGAAGCTGAATATATTGCTATGGCTTCTGCTGCTCACCAAATTTCTTGGATCAAAAACCTACTAGGAGAAATTGGCATCACAATTCCCAAGGTACCCTTGTATTGTAACAATCAAGGTGCTATCTTCTTGACAACACAACCAGCACAGTCAAACAGAACTAAACACATTGAAGTTCAATTCCATTATATCAGACAATGTATGGAAGAAGAACAAAAGATGGAGTTGTTCTATATTTCAACAGATCAACAAGTTGCAGACATCATGACCAAGAATCTGGGTCCAACAAAATTTGCAGCAAATGTCATTGCATTACATCTCATCAAGATCACATGAATAACAATTCATATGTCATGATATGGAAGAACCAATCATGAGGAGGAGTGTTGAAATTGTGATCATGTGTTCGTGTGACTTTAGCACATGACATGGAACACATGTGACTTGATCATGTGGATAAGATCACATGATAACAATAGTCTTGATAAAGTCCAGACTTGATCTCTTATCTCTTACATAAGAGATTAGATATCAGATGATTCTAGACTATGACATCATAAGTCTAGACTCTTATCTATGACATCATAGATAACAATCATTCAATTGGATATGATCCTGGTTATCAACCAATAGGATAAATTGGTCTTATCATGCTGACTGAGCATGACACATAAGATATGACACATATTGGCTGATGCTATTGATAGAACCAATAGCATTTCTCTCTCTTATCTAGTGTATGCATCATCCCCTCTAGATATAATAATTGTACATGGTCTGTGCGCATATCCTGTACATATATAAACTTAGGACTCTGAGAGGGATTTCTCCCCAGAGTCAGCAATATAGTCTTCACTCAGATTACTCCCCTCTCTCTACTCTTCAAGACTTTACCCAGTAACCTCAGATACAAAGGGTGAGTATTTCCTCACTCAGTCTCTTGATATCTTCCTCGCTGCATGCTCTGCCCTTGGATGACCTGAGTGTCAGAGAAACCTGCTTCCAACAGATGACACCTTTGTTGTCACCAAATACCCTGATGTGAGAGGAGGTGGCCATGTGAGTGACAATGACTGCCTGGACAAGCAATTCAAGGCTGATCACTTCGGCCCAGCCAATGTCTCACCCATTGTTCTGCCAATGTGGTCTCCAGTGCCACATCCTCCATCTTTCATTGAGTGAAATGCCAATTCCAATAGTTGAGCTGGCATCTGAGAAGCCTTGTAGGTTTATTATGGGGTGGGGGTGTGGGATGGCTGTGGGTATGCTGTGGTTTGATATTTTGTTTTGCCATCAGGTGAGGTTATCAGTGGTTGTTACAAGTAAGTGCAATTCCAAAGGTTCCAACACTTCCGAAATACCTTTCCATGGTTTCAAAGATTCTGGAACTTTGGAAATGTTGGAACACTTTACTACTCTTCCATCGGAATGGAAACCAGAAGATGGACTCCCCCTAGAATGCTATTGGACCCTATTCCCCAAGGACTATGCTCTGTTATGCTTGCACAACGTTCAGTCTCAGTGTGTCCTCAAAGGTGACACAACGTCCTATAGAATTCTGAAGGGGTTCTCTGCTGAGACTCCAGACTCAGGCAGAAAGGAGACTAAATACTGCATATAATTGCGCAGATCTAGCTGGGGAATATACATGACAACTATGAGCTACTTATACAGTCCGAAACCATCTCAGAACGGAAAGGTGATGGAACAGGACACATGGTATGTTACAATGGCCTCGTGGGGTCAGTGATGGAATGGGATAACACAGTCGCCAAAAGGAGGGGCAAAAGGAGGAGCAGAGGTCCGTGACAAGAACAGTTCTAAGGGCACATGGCAAGAGTTACAAAAGAGAAAGAAGAGACGAACAGGGTGAGTCAAGAATGGGGATCTCCATATGGCCATATGGAGCGTAGTCTTCAGGAAACAAAGTCCAGTAGCATTCCGGAGGTAGTCTATCTTCTGGATTCCATTCCGGTAGAGTGTCGAAGAGTTCCGATGGTTCTGGGATTCCAGAACCTTCGGAACCATGGAAAGGTAATTCGGAAATGTTGGAACTGCGGGAATCAGTTCCGGAACTTTTGGAACTGTGGATACTTGTAACATTACCCTCTTCTATCCATTGAAGACCCTCTTCAACTCCTAAAGTCACCTCCTGCAGAGTCCCCATCATTGAAGATGACATTGTCATCATTGAAGTCTTCTGGGTCGAAGCATTCAGCAGATGAGTGCCCCACTCTGTTACAGGAAGAACATTGGTTGGAGAGACATTCCCTTTGGATATGTCCTGGGGCTTTGCACTGGCAAAATGGGCATGTGTAAATAGGGCAGTTGGGTCGTAAGTGTTTGATGCTTCCGCATTGGAAGCATGCGAGTTTGTTGGACTTCCTACTTCTGCGAGTTGGTCCAGGGGTGGGTCTTGGGGGAATGGGAATGGGGTCAGGGGACAGCGCCTCTTTCTGGTTTCCTTTTTCTTTTCCTCTGATCGAACTTGTGCTCTGTCTCTCACTTCCTTCAATCGATGATAGAGGCTTCTTCGGGCCATCTTGAACAGGTAGAACTTGGGGGGTTTGGGGGATGGAGGTCGTGGCCAGTCCTTCTGCCATTTGTAGGGCTGCATCTTTAATTCTCCTCTTGGCCACGGTGATTCCTCCAAGGAATGGTCCCGTACTTCCCATGATGGGAGGGTTCTGGGCATGGCTGGTCCTGTTAAGTTTCTCAACGATGGGGGTGAAAGAGGGTGAAATGGCGAGGTGGTCATGGGTGAGGTCCAAGAGGTAGTTTTCTCCTTGTTCCTCAGTGAGGGCTCGGAGGAGTGGTCGGAGATAGGAGGCCAAAGCAACTCTGGAGAATGTATTAATGATCCTGAAAATTCCAAGGTCTGCAAGGGTTTGACAGATCTGGATTCGTCCTTCAGCCAAAGAGTGTTCGAGTGCATAATCAAGTGATTCTGCTGGTGTTGGATTTCTTCGAGCTCTTTCATGATTGAGTCTGACAGAGAGTGAGAGTCGTTGAAAGGCTGCAATAAGGGGGGGGAAGATGGGTGCTTCATCATAGAGGGGGTGTGAGACGAGGTAGTGGTAGAGGGCTGGGCATTCAAGGATTGATACCAGAAGGGTGTTTCGAAAAATAGGGGGGAGTCTGTGTCCTCGGACAGGAGGTAGTTCAGGAATGAAGATTCCAGACATGAGAGAGGGTATGCAGGGGGTGTGGAGTCTTGGGGATTCATGGGGAGATTTGAGGGAGTATTCATGGGGTATGGTCATTGTTCTGGGGTTTTCAGAGCTTCCTTGATCGTTTATAAACCTCCAAAGTTTCTAGGCCATTTTCGAGGTTAGCTTCCAATTCCCATGTGTCATCACCAGAACCATATCCTTTCCACCAGATGTGGAATTGACGGGCTCCCTTTCTTCCCCTATGGGCAACAATCTTGTCTATTTCCCACTCCTCTTCTCCGTCAATTAGTTCTGAGGTAGGTCGGGAGAAGTTGGTTCCATGTTCCCATGTTTCCACATAAGGCGTTAGTAGACTGGCATGGAACACGTTGTGGATTTTCCATGTTGGGGGAAGGCAGAGTTGGTAGGCTATGGGAGAGATTACTTTGTCGATTTTGAATGGCCCCTCTCATTTGGGGGCTAGTTTTCTGGCTGGGTAGTTTGTTTTTAGATTGATTGCTTCCAACCATACTCTATCTCCAACTTTTCATGGGGTAAATGTGGACCTTTTTCATCTTTCCATAAACATTCTTGCTTGTTCATGTGCTGCTAGTGCCTCTTTTCGAGAGTCTTCCAATTTGGTTAACCTATTTTCCAATTCCGGAACAAATGTTTTTCTGATTGGTGGATAGGCTTGGGGTTGGTATCCCATGATTAGTTCGAATGGGGATTTCCAAGTGGAGGAATGGGTTGCTGAGTTGTGATGAAATTCAGCTAACAGAAGGAGTGGAACCCACTGATCCACAGATCCATTGCAAAAGATGCGGAGGTAGATTTCAAGTTTCTGATTCATTCGTTCAGTTTCTCCATCTGTCTGGGGATGGTAGACAGATGATAGGGCCACATCATACTGGAGTAGTTGTGCTAGTTCCCTGGCGAAGACAGATGCAAATTGGGGGCCTCTGTCTGAGATGATTCTGTTATGGAGGCCAAATCTCTTAAACACATGGTTGAAAAAGAGTTGGGCAATTCCTTGTGCATCAATGGTTTTGGAGCAAGGGCAGAAAATTACCCCCTTCGAAAGGCCATGGTCGACCACGACCATGACAGAGTCAAATCCAGAGACAGGAGGTAGTCCCGAGATAAGGTCCACGGAGATCTGTTGAAAGGGTCGAGATGTTGATGATTTTAGGGGCATCAGAGGGGGGGATGTAGGATGGGTGTTTACTTTATTTGCTTGGCAGGAGGCACAACCAGCAATGAAACGCCGCAGAAATGTGGACATTCCTGGCCACCAGAAGTCTTTTTCTAGAGCAGCTAGTGTTCGGAAATGACCCATGTGTCCACCTGCTGGGGAGTAGTGTAGATCGTGAACTAGTTTTTGGCGGGCGGTTTCAGGAATAAACAGGTGTCCTTGGAACCGGAGTTCTTGATTTATGAAGGTCCAATCGGACAGTTTTGTCCTCGGAAGTGGGGTGGTGTCGTTATACATCTTTTCAAGTGCGATGAGGACAAAAGGATCAGAAGGAGTGGATTTTGCGATTTTATCCATTAAGGCGAGATCGATCTGTTTACAGAAGAGGTCCTCTTGAAGGAGGACAACTTCAGCATTGTCAGACTCAGTGGGTATGTCGTCTTTTCTTGAGAGAGCATCGGCAGGACCCATGTGTGTCCCTGGTACATGTGTGAATGCGAGGTCAAAGTCCTGCAGGAACATTTGCCAACGAGCATGACGTCATGATAGTTGGTGGGGGGCTCTAAAGTAGGTGAGATTTTTGTGATCAGTGAGTATCTGAACCACATGTCGAGTGCCAAGTAGGTGATGTCTCCAGTCTTCAAGAGCGTGGATAACTGCCAGTAGTTCCCTGTCGTATATATCGTAATTTCGCTCAGCGCTAGATAAAGTGGTTGATCTGTATGCACATGGGTGGAGGTCGCCATTGGAGTCCTTTTGCATGAGGACCCCTCCTGTAGCTAGGAGTGAGGCATCCATCATTACAAAGTATGGATGTTCTGGATCTGGCTGTTTTAGAACTGGGGAAGTGGAGAACACTTGTTTCATGTCTTCGAAGGCGTGTTGTTCTTTCTCCGTCCATGTCCAAAGCTTGTCTTTCCTTGTAAGTTCATTAAGTGGGGCAACTCTCTGGGCGAAGTTCGGAATGAATCTTCGATAGAAGTTGCAGAACCCCAAGAAGGATCTTAGGGCCTTGACTGAGCCAGGGAGTTTCCATTCTTTTATGGCTCGGAGTTTGGTCACATCCATCGCAAGTTCTCCCAGTCGAACTGTTAGGCCAAGGTAATCCATAGTTTTGGAGTCAAAGGTACATTTCTGGAGTTTGCACCTGAGTCCTAGGCTTCTAAGTCGTTCCAGAATCTTGATGGTCCTCTCCTTGTGTTTAGCTGGATTGGAAGAGTGGATTGCTAAATCGTCCATGTAGATGATTAGCCATCCTTCAGCAAGGTAATCCCCGAAAGCATCATTCATGAATGCTTGGAACGTGGCAGGGGAGTTACACAGTCCAAAGAACATTACTGTTGGTTCAAATAGTCCAAAGGGGGTGATGAAGGCTGCTTTCCACCAATCCTCCGGTACTATTTGTATATTGTGGTATCCCCATTGGATGTCCATTTTGGTAAAGATGG
>JBBPMF010001032.1:0-13175 GCA_038090175.1 Austroboletus eburneus
GATGTCATGATGACATCACACCTCATGCCCAACATGCCCATCACATGAGGCATGCTTCTTTACTTCTTTCTCTCATGGATGTGCTTCTTTATGACTCATGCATTCTTATCAGCCAATTATGTATTTTTCTCTTATCATGGTATGATGTCTCTTTATGGTATTTACCACAACATGTACATACAGTAGAATAGTATATAAACCCCAGGGCTTTGAGGCTGGAGTCCCCAGCTTTGAAGTTTTGGAGATTTCCTCCCATCATTGCTTATAAGGATTCAAAGGGATCATTACCTTTATCCAAGAGTCAAAGGACCATTACACACCTCACTACTGCAGGGCAATAGGAGTTGTTTCAGTTGGATAGTGGGAATTGGCAGTGGTATGGGGGGTGTTGAAAGTCTGTGTTGCCACCAGATGAGACCATCCATGGTGCCATGTGGGGGGGTTCTGGGTTTGAAAGGATTGGTTCCGAAGATGCCGAGCATTGCTTCAATGTTTGTGAGGAATGGCCCGCCATCGGGAATGACCAGGGCTGCATGTATGAGCTTGCCATGCAGTTTCTGAACCTTATTGAGATCTTGCATGCATTTGGAGAGCCAGGCATCTAAAGCATTAATGTATTTGACTCATTTTTTGTCAGTGAGCTGGATTGTGTGGGTTTCCAGATTCCATATGAAGCCTATAAAAATAGATTTGAAGGAGAATGGAATATCCTTGAATTTTTCCCAAGGAATCTCAAGGTTGTCTGAAATTTGATCAATATCTGAGATGCTGTATGCAAAGCCTTGGTCCTGCAGGTTAGAGTTGGGAGCTATAGAGAGGTTCTGGAGGGTGGTCCTCATCATACTCTTCAAATGCTCCTTCTGGTCCTGATTTTTCTTGAAACCATGTGTGGCAACCCACATTTTTTGAGCCACCAGATGCAGCAATTTCATTGGTAATTCAATTCCAGAGTACATTAGGTGGGGAGTTCTGAGACTGGAAGACACAAGAAGGGGTAATCATCTACCCAGTGTAATATGTGTCCAATTCCATTTGCTCTCATAATATCTGCTCCTGCACTTTCTATATTGCCATAAATGCCTCTGAAGAGAGCAAAACCAAAGAATAGTGTGGTGTCTACTGCAAAGGTATCCTCAAAGAGGCATATTATAAGAAATGCCCATTGGGCGGAGTGGAGTGGAATAGTATGGTATGCTTCAGCTATATCTCGGACTGCTCTTTGAATACCAGTGAGGAGAGAAGACAATAGTAGGGATACTATGGGAAAGGTACTGTACAAAGATGGATAAAGATTGGTATTAGTTAGTGAATTGATGGATGAAATGTTCATTGCAAGGGAGTGTGGATAGGATAGATTCTGGACAAGGTGATATTTACCCAGTTTGCCTGGCTTTGGGACTAGTGACAGAGGGGATGTTTGGAAGTGACCTAGCATCTCTTTGATCACTGAGCATGATAGAGACCCTAGGTATCTACCTTTGGTAGATACCTTTGGTGAATTCTTTCCTGATTAGTTCATGGAATACCTCATGGTGCTCTGCTGTGGAGTAGTTATTGAGGGGAGTAAATGTGCATGATGGTTGTGGCAGGTTTGCTGTGAAATCTGCTTGGAGTCCAGCATATATGTTTGGGTATTTATTTAACAGGTTGTGGTGGAATAGAGCCCTCAACCATGCATTAGGATTGTATGAGGTAAGCATCTGTCAGCTTCTGAGCTCAATGGCATGTCTGAGCTCCATGATTACTATCACAGCTGAAGCATTCATGAAGTGCTGACTTGTGGGAAATGCTGCAACCACCTGGGCACTGCCAGTCTGAGCATAGGACCTTTCCTGTTTTAATGATGATGCATCTGTCACTTGACCACCTGGCATGGGCCACTGAGTGGTCCCAGAGTAGGGATTGGTTGCACTTATGGATGTGGTGTGGATGCCATCCAAGGCAGATTGGGCAAGCTGACCTGGACCTCTGAGTGGAACTACTGGAACATGGCTGCTGACTCCTGGGTGAATAGGTGGGCACTGTGTACTTTGGCAGCAGGGGAGATAGGCTTGCCTGAAACCACTGCTGTGGGGACAAAGAGCACAAATTGCACTGCCACTCGCAATGCTCCTTCAGATGGGTAGTGGAAGGTGTGCAGAGTATGGCATGGTTGGTGGGAAGATGATGGGAGAGAGTAGCACTTGAACTTGCTCTGTTTGAGGTGGGCAGGTGGATTGGTAGTGTGGATGGAGCATGGTGGCACAGCATGGGAGCAGGGTGGCAGGAATGGAAGGTGGGGTAGTATGGTTCAGAAATGGTGGGGATGGGAGTGGGAGTTGGGATTGGGGAGGTTGGAAGTGGAAGTGGAAGTGGTAAGGATGGAAGTGAAAGGGGGAGAGGTTATCTGCATGTAAGGTGGGAGAGTGATGGTAGAGGTGGGGTGGGTGGGAGGAAAGGGTGGTTGAGTGACAGGCATGTTCAAGGGAGACAAGTCACATACCATGCATGCTATGTGATTGATTGCTCTTGATACACTAAACATGAATCTGTTCATGATGTTTTCATTGATGTTGCTGATGTTGAACATGCCAGATTGACACTTGAGATTGACATGCCGCTCAAGGTGTGTGTGGGATGTGTAGGTCAGCAGGATGAGGTCTCTGTCTGGCTCCTTGCAGAGGGGATGGCTTTTGATGTTTCAGAAGAACTGACCAAGTGCCCAGGTGTGCTGCTCAGGCCAGTCAGCATGGGTTATGTGCTTCAGGAAGGATATGTGCACCAGGAGAAAATCTGTCATGGCCAACTTATGGTCAGGGAATGCATTTTGGGATGCTTTCACTGAGGCAGTGTGGTGCAGAGTTAGCATGCTGTTAGAACTTGTAATCTCCAGCATGTCATCCAGGTTGGACCTTTTCATCCATAAGGCCTTATGACATCCTTCTGAAGTGAAGTACCAGAGCTTCACATACTCAAAAGTGGTGATCTTCTGGAGGATGTATTGTAACAGCCATTAGGTGATAACATTGTGGGGCAGGGAGTCTTCATCAAAGGCTGGGAGTTTCTCCTTCTTTTTGTCCAGTTCTGCATATGATTGCACCCCACTGGGGTCCACATCCACCAAGGGCTCATGGTCTGGCTCCCTGTGGGTGTTGCCTTGAGGCTGCCTCTCAGCACTGGTATTGCCTCTCTTTCCCTTGATCCTCCTGGCATCTATTCCAGTCTTCCAGATGATGGTTGTGGTCTGCATCCCAGGCTTCTTCTAGGTGTGTGACAGCCATCTGCTCATCAATGTCTAGGCATTGCATGAGAGCTTTCTGTGTGATTTGAAATGCACTGACAGTGAAATTCAGTCACACTTCTTGTGTGGGGTTGGCCATGGGTACAAAAGAAGTGTGTGTGAGGACAAAGGGGAGGGCAGTAAGAATATGTGAAAATGTGATGAAAATGGAATAGCTAGGCATATGGGCCAGATGAGGAGGTGATGGGCAGGGGAAAAGAGAAGACACATGCTGCTCCTCTGCACATAACCAAAGACAAAACTCTGTGACTTCGCTCATGCCTTGCTGCACCACAGAGTGCCACATAATAAAGAGAAAAATAGAAAGAATGTAGGTTGCTGATACATACTATAAAGATCACCATCTTGAAAATGAAAAACAATATCACAATGAGGTTGAATATTCTTTGAGCCATGACCAGGCACAATAGCAGCTATCTCATCCATAGTAGGAAGATTATATCTTTTGGGATTATGGCCTTGCTGAAGATAAAGTCTCATTCTCACATTATTATGCTGATCAGATGGTCTGATCTATAAGAAAAAAAAATTGTAAGATTGATTAGTAAAAAAAAGAGTAAAAAAACTAACCTGCATGATGTCATGAGCTTGCTTGTAAAGAGGAGCATAGGGATGAATATTTCTGAAAGTGATATGCAAGTCCAAAAGAATTCCTTTGAGCATGTCTATTTGTTGCCTCCTATGGATTATTAATATAGAGCTGTGCATATGAAGGTTGAAGACCATCTGGTGATAGAAGAGCACTCTTCAAGTGATGAAGAGAACCATAAATTCTAAAGAAAAAAGGCCTGCTGATTAACCTATACTCTCACAGAGGTAAAGGCTAGAGCATTGTTGTACTCTCTAATCTTCTTTTTAAAGTCTGATTGATTCTGAGAATCATCAAGAATGAGAGGGAGACTAACTTGACCTTGAAAACAGCACATGCCAAAGTAAGGATGTTGAACACTTGACTTGGTAAGTTTTCAGAGATGAAGTGAAGAGCATGGCAATTAAAACATTGGATATTCATGGGACCAAAAAAGTAAAATTGAATGGGCTCAGTATATGTTATGTGTGTGCAACATTCAGTCTCAATCCAGTGTCTCCTTAGAGGCAAGACAAGGTCCTATAGAGGTCTGATAAATGGGTGCTCTGCTGAGGCTTGATACTCAGACAGGAGAGACTAAACACTGCATATAATTGTGCAGATTTAGCTAAGGAGTACAAAGGAAGTAGCAGCTAGTTATATATCTCCAGATAGCCAATAGGAAGGGAGCAGAACTTCATAAACTAAAAGAGAAGAGGTAATGAAACAGTGGTAAGACTATACAGACAGCCCATGCAACACAAGGATGAGATCAGGGGAGAGGGGTTCCATAATGAAGAAAGTCCTCATTTGAGATAACTGGAATCATTACTGAATCATTCAGCACATAATCAGAGGGGAACATTGTCCATAGTGGGCCCTCAGGGAGGTATTTGTATAAGTCCACCAGACCTGTAACATTATCTCCTTCATAAGCTTGAAGAGCCTCTTCAAACCCAATCCCCTCCAGTGGAGTCTCCATTGTTGTAGATGATATTATCATCATTGTTGTCCTCTGGTCCAGCACATTTGGAGGAGATATGTCCTTTGCCATGGCAAGTGGCACATCTGTTGTCAGAACAGTCTCATTGAATATGTTCAGGCTTGTAGACATGGCAGAAGGGACATTGATAGATGGGACAATGGGGTTGGAGGTGAGAGATGCTTCCACATTGGAAACAAGTGAGTCGGCCATTTTGCTTGGGACATCATGATGGTCCAGGGATGGAAAGGGGGTCAGGGCTTGGGGTTTTCTCTCAGGTCTTTTCCTTCCCTTTAAAGTTGCACTTTTTTTCAGATTGGCCTTCTTTCTCCCAACCTCTCAGGCTTGCATGAGCTTCTTGAACAGACTTTGACCTATCTGATGGTATGGGATGAACTGGGGTGGTTTGGAGGAGGGAGGTCACAGCCAAGTTTTTGACCATTTGTAGGGCTGTTTCCCTAACTCTCCTCTTGGCCATGGAGATTCCTCTGAGGATTGGTCCACACAATCCCATGATAGGGGGGTTTCTGGCATGGCGGGCCCCATCAAATCATTTGATGATGGGGGCAACTGTGGGGGATACAATAGATTCATCCCAGGGGAAGTCAGCAAAGTAATCTCTTCCTTGGTTGGGCTTGAAGGATAGATCAGAGATAGGGAGCCATTGCAAGTCAGGAAAAGGTATTGATGAGTCAAAAGACTCCCACATCAGCCAAGAGTTGGGCCACCTGAATTCTTGCCTTGGCAAGAGAGGATCGAGCTTGGTCAAAGTTGAGCCTGACGGCCAGGGAGATTCATTGAAAGGGGGGGGGGGAAGAGGGGTGCCTCATTGTAGAGGGAGTGATTGATCAAGATAGAGAAGAGAGTGGGGCATTCAAGTACAAATACCAAGAGGATATTTCAGAAAACAGTGGGGAGTTGATGTCCCCTAATTGGGGGTAGTTCAGGAATAAAGATTCTGGATTGGAGGGATGGTTGGGCTGGTGGGGATAGTCTGGGGAATTCATGGGAGGATTTGATGGAGTATTCTTTTGCAGAGAAGTAATGGGATATTTCTGTTAGATTTCCAGGCCTCTTGACCTCTTATAAGTGTTTACTGTCTGTTGGGAGTTTGTCAGATTGATTTCAGATTCCCAGGTATTGTCCCCTGATCCGTATCCTTTCCATCTAATGTGGAACTGTCAGGACCCCTTTCTTCCTCTATGGGCAACAATTTTATCGATTTCCCATTCCTCTTCTCTGTCTATTAACTCTGACAGAGGATTTACATATCCAATTCCACGTTCCTGGGTTTTCTTAAATGGAGAAAGGAGAGCTACATGGAACACATCATGGATTTTCCATGATTGGGGTAAGCAGAGTCAATAGGATACTGGAGATAATACTTGTTCAATCTCAAAGGGTCCTTCTCTCTTGAGGGTGAGTTTTCGAAAGAGATAGTTTGTTTTTAAATTAGTGTTTTCTAACCAGACTTTGTCCCCTACTTTCCAGGGGATGAATTTGGTGTTTTTTTGTCATTCCATAAATAATCTTGCTCTTTCATGTGCGGCCTGTGCTTTAGAGTAGGCTTCTGTCAATGCTGAAAGATGGGATTCTAAATTGGGAACAAAGGTTTTTCTGATAGGTGGGTAAACTTGGAAGAAGTACCCTAATAAAAGTTCAAAAGGGGATTTTCTGGTGACTGAATGTACTGCCAAGTTGTGGTGAAATTCCACTAGGAGTAGATAGTTGGTTCATTTCTCAGGGGAGTTGGCACAGAATATACAAAGATAGGTTTCCAGTTCTTGGTTTATGTGTTCTGTTTCTCCATCAGTTTGGGGGTGATATACAGAGGATAGTGCTACATCATAGTGGAGTAGGCAGGCGAGTTCCCTGGTGAATACAGAGGCAAATTGTGGGCTGTGATCCAATATGATTTTATTGTGAAGTCTGACCCTTTTGAAAATGTGGTCCAAAAAAAAATGTGCTACTCTGGCAGCATTGATCATTTTAGTACAAGGGCAGAGAATTACCCCCTTCATAAGACCATGGTTGATGACGACCATAACACTGTCATATTCTCTGGAAAGGGGTAGTCCAGAGATGAGATTGACTGATATTTTTTGAAAAGGGAGAGTTGCTTTTGAGGAAAGAGGGAGTAGAGGGAGATGAGTGGGATGGGTATTAACCTTTGAGGCCTGACAAGTTGGGTATCCAGCAATGTAATTTTGTACAAATGAAGTCATTCCTGGCCACCAGTATTCTTTTTCTAAGTTAGCAAGAGTTCGAAAATGTCCCATGTGTTCAATGGCTGGTGAGGAGTATAGTTCTTTGATGAGAGATTGTTGGGCTTCTTCCAGAATATATAGCCTATTTTGAAGTAGAGTTGTCCTTTGTCAAAGGACCAGTCGATTAAGGTGGATCTTGGAAGAGGAGGTGTGCTATGATACATAGCTTCTAATGCTTGTAACATGAAGGGGTCTTTGATTGTGGATGAGTGTATTTTCTCAGCTAAAGCCAGATCTAAAGAAGAGATGAACAGTTCATCTGGTAACAGGATGACATCTGCATTATCATGGGTGGTGTCTATCTTGTTCTTGTAAGATAAAGCATCAGCTGGACCCATCTGTTTTCCAGGTAGGTGGGTGAAAACCAGATCAAAATCTTGAAGGAACATTTGCCATCTGGCATGATATTGGGATAGCCTTTGGGGGTGTGGAAATATGTAAGATTTTTGTGATCAGTGAGGATGTTTACAGGATGTTGTGCTCCCAGTAGATGGTGTCACCAGTCCTCCAGAGTGTGTATTATGGCCAGTAGCTCTCAGTCATAGATGTCATAGTTTTGTTCAGCAGAGATTAGGGTGGCAGATCAATAGGCACAGGGTTGTAATTCCCCATTTGCATCTTTTTGCATGAGAACTTCTCCAGTTGCTAAGAGGGATGCATCTGTCATGACATAAAAGGGTTTGTTGGGATTGGATTGGGCTAGGACTGGGGCAGAAGAGAAGATGTGTTTCATTTCATCAAAAGCTTGTTGTTAAGACTCCCCCCAGTTTCAGTTGGTCATTTTGTGGGTAAAAAGATTTAGGGGATTTACTTTCTGGGCAAAGTTGGGAACAAACCTTCAGTAAAAGTTGCAGAATCCCAAGAAGGATTGAACAGCTTTTATGGAGGTTGGAGGTGACCATTCTTCAATTGCTTTTAATTTCCCTTTGTCCATAGCAATAAGACCAGGTTGAACAGTGATTCCTAGGTAGTCCATGGAATCTTGATCAAAAGTGCATTTCTGAAGTTTACATCTCAACCCCAAGGTCCTTAACCATTCCAATACTTTCACTGTTCTTTTTTTCTTGTGTATCTTTGGCTCAGAGGAGTGAATAGCAAGATCATCCATATAGATGATGAGCCATCCTTTGGCAATATAGTCAGAAAAGACATTGTTCATGAATGCCTGGAAGGTAGCTGGGAAGTTACACAGGTCAAAGAATATGACTATTGGCTCAAATAGTCGAAATAGGATAATAAATGCTGCTTTCCATCAATCTTTGGAGACTAACTGAATGTTATGATATCCTCATTGAATGTCTAATTTGGTGAAAATAGATGATTCTCCGATCTGTTCAGTGATGGTCTGGATGTTTGGCAAGGGGTAGGCATTTTTTATTGTGTGTTCATTGAGGTATCGATAATCTTGGCAGGGTCTTAGTTTTCCATTCTTTTTATCCACAAAGAAAAAAGGAGCTGCTTGCAGGAACTGGAATGGGTTTATTCTTCTGTTTGCCAAGTTTTTGTCAACAAATTTTCTGCATGCCTCTCTTTTGGGCAGAAAGTGAGGGTAGGGTTTGGCTCATTGTGGGAGGAATCCATCTTTCAGTTGTATTGTGTAGTCATAGGATCATAATGGGAGAAGTATATTTGGAGGATTCTCTTCAAATACATTCTTAAACTTTTGATAGTGTTTCGGTAGAACTATCTTTTCTTTTTCTTTATTCATCTTAATTTCTGTAGACAGGATAGTTTTCATGATGTATTTTTCCTCAGTGTCATAATGGGTTTGGTAGTTGTGAAGAATTTCTAAATCAGGATCTTTTCATAAGTACCTGATTAGATATTTTCTTTCATCTTCCTCAATAAGGTTTAATCTGTGAGGGATGACTTGTTCCATTCTGATGGTTACCCTTCCAGTGGTCCAATCTATTTCTGGGTTCTGTGTCCAAAGCCAGTTCATCTCAAGGATAACATTTTCCTTGCTAGCAGGAAGTAGGTGGAATTTCTGGGTTCTGCAATGCTTTTCAATGAGAAAGGAGATGGTGGTTCAATATCTTATAAGGCCTGCTTGATTTGATGTTCTATCTGCATTAATAGCTCGGATTGGTCTGGGAATTCATTCAAGAGGGAGTTTGTTTGGGCAAGCAAAGTCAAGATTTATAAATGATCCAATGGCTCCATAGTCGATTAATGCCATGGTGTCAGCTTGTTGACCTTTGCTGTGTTCAAGTGATATTGGAACAATGATTGATTTTTGATCACTAGATACTAGTATAGAGGTCATCTGGAGGGGAGAACTTAGCTGCTTCATGTCCCCTTTTTAAAAATCTGTGTAGCTGGGGTCTTTCATTTCCACTCTGGCTATTGTTTCATTGTCACTTTCTTTTGTGAAATATTCTTTCAGAACTTGCAACACTTCCTTTCATTCCATCTTCTTTGAGATTTCAAGTTTCTTTATGTATTCTTTCATTCCATTGGCTTTCTTTGTAACCATCTCTCTTAATCTGGCAGGATTTCTAGGGGACAGGGTGGAGCTTTGGGTCAGGGGTGGTTTCTGGTAGAACATCCTACTTTGTGGCAAATGAAGCATCTATTTTCCCTAATGTGTCAGGCTTGTTTCTCCAGTGATAACATTCTTCTTCCTAGGCTGGTCTGGACTGCATCTACATCCATTGCATCGGATCTCCAGTTCTCTCTGTAATTGTATCTGGACTGGATATCCCTAATCTGGTCTTGTTGTTGAGCAAAGGCAGAGGCTTTGTTGATCCAGTCTTTGATTGTTTCAGGCTCTTTTTCCATTCCAATGATTCATTCAGTGATGGTAGGATCTAATCCTCTCATATAGTCTTCGATCAAGGCTTTGTCATCTTTGATCTGGGACTTAGTCATGAGAAGATGAAAATCAGTGTTGTATTGGTTAATGGAATCAAGTTTTTTTTCTCTCATCTTCATCTCATTCCAAGCTTCCTTCAAGCATTGGCAGAAGTTTCTTTGTTAGAAAAGGTGACAAGAAACTTTTGAAATCTTTTTACATCAGCAAATCAGGTTGGATTTCTCCATTGTCAATTTTCTCATATACTACTTTTGCATAGGCTTTTTCTCTTCCCTTGGACATTCAGTTCAAGGAGGTATAGATCTTTTTGATGTTGTCATACTCTGTGGCATTCATAGCAAAATATGCATCCATTGCTCTGATCCAGTATTTAACATCAGTAGATTCCCCACTAAATTCATCCAGCAGTCCAGCTTTTAATTCCGACATATCCTCTTCTTGTTCTGGGAGGAGGAGAGATTCCTGGGTGGGAGTACTGCTTGCAGTGACAAGAGGTATCCTTTGCAGTGATGGGATATTGAAGTGAGGTTGGTTCTGGTGAAGGGTTCTAGCTATCCTTTCTAGCCTTCATCAATCCTGTTGTTCTTCCCAAGTTTCTTCAGCCTTCTGGGGGGGCTGTTCTTCTTTTAGTCCATAAGAAATGTTGGGCAGTTTGTTGGGGATTCCTTTGCATAATAGCAAGAGGGATTAGAGAGCTAAATCTTTTGTTATGCATGTGCAATGTTCAGCCTCAATCCAGTGTCTTCTTAGAGGCAAGACAAGGTTCTATAGAGGTCCGATAAATGGGTGCTCTGCTGAGGCTCAATACTTAGACAGAAGAGACTAAACACTGTGTATAATTGTGCAGATTTAGCTAAGGAGTACAAAGGAAGTAGCAGCTAGTTATATATCCCCAAACAGCCAATAGGAAAGAAGCAGAACTCCATAAACTAAATGGGAAGAGATAATAAAGCAATGGTAAGACTATACAGATGGTCCATGTGATACAATGATAAAATCAAGGAATGAGATCTTGGGATCTTCTAATAAATCTTGAAGAAGAACAATTGGATAAAATAGATGGATTGGATGATGGAAAATAGAAAGAATCATTATCAGAATTATCAGCTTGCTATCTCTGTTGATCCTGCTCATAGTGCTCTGCTGAACTTTGACTATACTCTTCTAGGGCCTAAAAAAGCAAAACTTGAAAGAACTGTTGTGTTTGCTAAATTGCATTCTGCTCCTGAGTCTGATACTGCTGCTGCTATAGTTGATTTTCTAGCTGCTGTTCCAATAAGACCTGTCTTTCAGCCTCTTGTCTTTGAAGGTAATTTTGTTGAATCAATTAATCTCTTTCATTATTGAAATTGATAACATATAGGTGAAAAGGGCCAGCATGAACAGATATAGCAGAACTTTGGAGAGAAAAGTAAAGACATCTTTGATTTCAATGTCTTTCATGGGTATTGTTGAAATTTTCTAACAGGTCAGCATTATAGTCTACTCTATCCATTCAAGCAGAAGTTGAAGGTATATATATCTCTGATATCCATGAGAATATTTTCTCACTTGGGCAAATTGTTACATATGCACAATATCCAGTCTCTCAGTATGTCCTCAAGATGACACAATGTTCTATAGAAATCCAAGGAGTCTCTGCTGAGGCTCAGTACTCAGGCAGGAGGGAGACCAAACACTATGTATAATTGTGCAGATCTAGCTGGGGAATACATGATAACTGTGAAGTACTTTATATATCTTAAAACCACTTTGGAATAAAGAGTGATGGAATGAAGCACATGTTGCAATACAATGGATATAGTAAATGATGAGTGAAATGGAGTAATACTATCATCAAAAGGAGGATGACAGGAGGAGTGGAGGTATATATATAATAAAAACAGCTCTGGAAGCATATGGTCTTATTTACAAAAGAGGAATAAGTAAAAAACAAGAACAGAAATATTCATATGACTATATTACCATATGAAGCATAGTTCTTGGAAAATAGAGTCCAATAACATTCTGGGGAAAGTCCATCTTTGGATTTCCATTCTGATTGGAGAGTTGCAAAGTAAAGTATGTATTCTGACATTTCTGAGATTCTAAAATCACTGGAAATATGGGAACCAATTTTAAAACCTTTAGAAAGTTCAAAATTGTACTTACTTGTAACATAAATAGATGCAATCAGTGGCAAGTTTTACAGACAAGCAAGAATTACTATTTATAATCCTGTAGAATATCCAATCATCCACAAAAGCTGCCAGAATCATTTATACTATCTAAATGTATATATAGTGTTATGTCCTGAAGAAAATCAATTTTCTATTAAAGTCAAAACACAACATACAGTAAGCAACAAAACTGTTGCAATATTAGCAACATTTTGATTGTTGGACAAATATCTCATTAACCACTAAACGCAATAATCCTAAACCTAGCCCAGTCAAAAGCCCTTATCAAGGGCTTCCTAAAATGTATATATGTTGCTTATATAATTATTTCTATTTCCGGAGATATTGGCTAACTAAGCAAGAGTACTCATTGCAACAGTTTTGTTGCCAACACCTTGCAATACTGAAACTATGTGTTGTGAGAATTTATTACCTTATCCATGGGTGATGTGATGCATAATAAGTCAAATATGGTACAAAACATCAAAACATCTCCGCTTTTTCTGTTACTTCCACCATGAAATCCCTTTCCATTGAACAAGTCAATTAAATCATCTCCTACCTAGAAATGGGTCATTTCACTCATCAGGTCTCTCATTCTACTGGTGTCAACCACTCCATCATCAGTTGACTTCACTCCAAACATTGTCCAGACCTTCCCAAAGCCACTGGTGGTCACCCATTCCTCATTTCCCCCACTGATATGCGCCATGCCATTCGTCTTATTGATACTGGAAAAACTGAAAATGCTGTCCAGGTCACCAAGACTCTTCAGGATATCAAGAACCATCCCATCTCATCCAAGACCATTTGTCGTCATCTCAAGAAAACTGGTATGAAGGCTGTGGTAAAGAAGAAACACCCTCTTCTCTCTATGCGTCATAGGAGAGAAAGATTGGACTTTGCTTTAAGCCATCAGGACTGGACTCTGGATGACTGGAAGCATGTCATATGGTCAGATGAGACCAAAATCAATCGTATTGGGTCAGATGGAAGGAAGTGGGTGTGGAAAAAGGCAGGAGAGAGCTTGAGTGATAGGCTAGTGTAGGGGACAGTGAAGTTTGGAGGAGGTTCAGTGATGATTTGGGGCTGCATGACTTGGGA
>JBBPMF010001033.1:0-13174 GCA_038090175.1 Austroboletus eburneus
TCCGCTCCTATGTCCTCTGCTACTCCGTGTCCGCTCTACTTCTTGTGCTCATGTATGTTATGTTACGTTTCCCTTTGTTCTCTTTGTAGTTAGTCTCCATTCCATCACTGCGGTGCTCAGGGTAAGGTGCACAGCTCTGGCTGTGCGACTGACCGGCACAGCAGCGGTACTCTGTCTCCTCCGTCGCTCTGACCCTGACTTTACTACATTCGGACTTTGACCTCTGTATATAAACCCACTGTAATATGTCTTAGCCCCTCAGTTTGAATATCAACTTAGTTTCCGTCCTCTGCTCTCTCCTCCGTCATTGAGCTCGTCAACAAGTTCTCTTGCTTGAGTCTTGACGACTCTCCTCTGACCTCTGGTCACTCCGTACCTCCGCTCCACTCCCCTTGTAAATCAGGGACAACGGAACTGGACAAGGGCGCACCACATAAGGTGAAGCCAAAGTCCCTACCCCCTCCGACCAACTCCGGCGCTCCAGAGTTTGCTACCCAGTCCCCGACGGACCCGTACTTAACAGATAGGGTTTAACCCTGAATACATTTACCACAGGGTGTATTTTTATATTATGTGGGAGTTTAAGATGCACTGCATTATTTCCCACACATCATGTGATTTTGAAGGGTTCAAGCCACTTTTCTGTTAATTTATGCAAATCTTGCTTCAAGTGAAGATTGCTGGTAGATAGAAGCACTTCATCTCTGATGGAGTATTTTGGAGTATCAGAGCAGTGTTTGTCCACCTGCACCTTCATTTTAATTTGAGCCTGCTCAATGTTGTCCCTTGTGGACTTTAATATAGATGTAATATTATTGGCTAACTTGTCTGCTGCTAGAGCATGACTAGTGCTGGGTTCTATTTCCATTCATGGTATGTAGGTCCATGTGACCTCAAAGGAAGCCTTTTGTGTAGAAGCCTGCTTCTTTGTATTATAGCTGAATTGGGCTATGGGTAACCAATCTGCCCATTCAGTCTGTTTTTCATGGCAATAGATCTTGAGATACTGCTGGAGATTTTGAATCATTCTCTCTGTTTGATTGACTATCTGTGGATGAGATGCCATGGATAATTTAGGTTTAATGCCAAGTCATTTGCACAATTCTGTCATTACTTGGGATGCAAATTATGGTCCACAATTGGACACAATAGAGCATGGGATCCTGTGATTTGTCCACATGTGGTGTAAATATAGGTGAGCTGTTTCTAGAGCGGTTGCTGTTTTATTGGTGGAAATGAACTCTACTTCTTTGCTGAATCTATCAACAACAACGAGAATAGAGTTGCTTCCATTAGATAAGGGGAGATCCATGAGGAAATCCATGGAGATGTCTATCCATGGAGCTATAGAGACCTCCAATGGTTCAAGCTTGCTGGCTGGCAGCTTATTGCCTGTCTTCATCCTCTGACACACATCACATCTAGAGATGTATTCTTTTACATAAGTGGCCATTCCTGGCCAGTCATAGTGTCTGCGCAGCAGATCTAGGGTTTTCTCCTGGCCAGGGTGGCCAGCAGAGGGCGTGTTGTGGCAGTTCGTTACCACATCTCAGTGGAGATCTTCATCTGATGGGATGAAGATTTTGTTATCATTGGTCCTTAGGAGTTGACCATTGACATTATCTGTGAAACCCTTTTCATAGAGCTTCTGGATCTCGCTTTCCTTCATCAAAAGGGTTGCAATCTTTATTCTTTCTAATAATTTATTACCTTCATCTTGGATCTGGATAGTCCTGATCCACTCTGGCAGAATGACAAGAACCTGCTTGTTATCCTGTTCTACTCCCTTCGCATGGTCTTTCCTGTAAGAGAGAGCGTCTGCTTTTCCCATTGTGGCACCAGGCTTGTGGTACCATATGTGATTAAATCTAGATAAGTATTGCACCCAGCATGCTTGTTGGTGGTTCAGATCCTGTCTGACCATGAACCACTGGAGATTCTGGTGATTGTTCCAGATCTCAAACTGAAACCTAGCTCCTTCTAGATAATGCCACCATGTTTTCAATGCATGCATTACTGAAAGGAGTTCTTTATCTGTGACCAGATAGTTCCTTTCCTGGTCATTCATAGAGTGGGAGTAATAGGCGACCAGGTGCCATTTTTCCTCTCTTTGGATAGATAACACTGCTCTCATGGCATAATCTGAGGCATCACATTCCATGTGGAATTGACAATCAATGTCAGGGAATGCTAGCACTGGGGCAGTGATAAATTGTCTTTTGAGCATGTCAAATGCTTCTTGGCATTTCTTGCTCCATATGAATGGAACATCTTTCTTGGTATGGTCATTCAATGGCCTTGCAATAGAAGCATAGTTGGCAATGAATTGATGATAGAAGTTAGCTAATCCCATGAAGCTTCTAACTCCACAGAGATTCTTTGGGGTTGGCCATTTTAAGATCACTTTTACTTTGGATTCATTCATGCAAACTCCATCTTTTCCCACAATCATGCCTAGAAACTCCACTTCTTTGGCAAAGAATGTGCACTTTTCTGATTTTATATATAGATTATTTTCCTCGAGGCAAGCTAGAACTTTCTGTACAAATTTCTCATGCTTTTTTTGGGATTCAGTTTTTGTAAATATCATTAGATTGTCTATGTAGACCACACAGATGTCTTCCATGTCTGCAAATAGTTCATTCATCATTGCTTGAAATGTTGCTGGAGAATTGCACAGCCCAAAGTACACAACTAAGGGTTCAAAAGCACTGTGGAAGCAAATGAAGGCTGCTTTCCATTCTGTTACAATTCATTGGCCCCTTACCCTTTTTCCTTAACACTTACTTACCAATGTATATCAAAGGGGCCTTAGCCCTGCTGTTCGAGTCCCACTTGGGCTCTTTTCTTTTCCTTGACCTTTTTCCAGATTACTGCTTACATATTTAGTGTGACTCATCCGCAGTTGTATTACAGATACTTTTCCAATGCCATCACATCTTTCCATAGTGACTCAGCCTTCTTTGCGATTCCATCTCTTTCTATCTGCTGACTCACCTTCTTTCCTGACCTACCCTAAGCCATTTGACTCATGTATATAAACTCTCGGTACACCACTGTAGATCCTCATCCTAGACCTCCTACAATCTACCTTGTACCTTGAATTGTCTTTGGTCCCTCAGTCCTCATCCTACTGTTGAGTGGATACTCTTTAGAAATCCTTCGACCCACTGCTAGTCTTGCAGTGTCTCCAGAACCTCTGTCAAGGAATACCCTTGTCAGAATCCCTTGATCCCGTCTCCTCGACAGTCTCCAGAACCCTTTGATTCTGTCTCCTCGACGGTCTCCAGAACCCTTTGATCCCATCTCCTTGACAGTCTCCAGAACCCTTTGATCCCGTCTCCTCGACGGTCTCCAGAACCCTTTGATCCTGTCTCCTCGACGGTCTCCAGAATCCTTTGATCCCGTCTCCTTGATGGTCCCCAGAGCCCTTTGATCCTGTCTTCTTGACAGTCCTCAGAACTCTTTGATCCTGTCTTCTTGACAGTCCTCAGAACCCTTTGATCCTGTCTTCTCGACAGTCCTCAGAACCCTTTGATCCTGTCTTCTCGACAGTCCTCAGAACCCTTTGATTCTGTCTTCTTGACAGTCCTCAGAACCCTTTGATCCTGTCTCTTTGATAATCCCTCAGAACCTCCACCAAGGATGTCCCTTGCTGGACTCTCTCGACTCCTGTCAGCTGTATAGCAACAGTAAGCCCTTGAACCTTTTGTAGGCCACACCCTGACTATGTCGAGTGTAACACATTTGTTACCTTTTTTGATGTGGATATTGTTATATTCCCAGTGAAGATCCATTTTGGTAAATAGCTTAGCTTCTTTTAATTTGTCCACCAACTGAGCAATCAATGGTAGTGGATAGTTATTTTTTATTGTGTGTTCATTGAGATAACAGTAATCCTGTATCATCCTCTTTTGTCCATTTTTCTTTGAAACAAAGAAAACTGGTAATGTCTGAGGGGACTTAGAAGGGTGTATGTAACCCTTTCTTAGTTGGTCATCAATAAATGCTGACACTTCTTCTTGTTCTGTCACAGACAGGAGTATAATCCTTCACTTTTTGGGTTGGAATGTTTCTTTTAAATCCACCACATGATCCCAAGGTTTCCTTATGGGCATGCATTCAGATTCTTCTTTAAAGAAGACCTTTAGCCATTTATGGTAGCATTCAGGTACAAGCTCTTCTAAAGATTTCTCAAAAGGTTTGAGTGGCACTTCTAGCATGGTGCAGGCATAATAGCCTTCCCAAGCTTCCTTCTGTTTATCTTCTTCTTCCACAGCATCACAGATGTGAATAGCGCAATTTTGTAATAAATAGCAGCTTCTGGGGCAGTGTGTCATTTTGACAGCTGCCAGTCGATCTCAGGGTTGTAATGAAGAAGCCAGTTATATTCAATAACCAGGGTAGTTCCTCCCAGATTGATGACTTCTGCCATCATCTTTTTCCTGTGTCCATCAAATTCTATGACCAATTCTGCTGAATGGGTGATGTTCCCAGTGGAATTTTTGGTTCCATCCACATTAAATACTGGTATAGGGTGTGTAAGTTTCTTAATGGGAATGCCATGTCTCATGATCCATGCTTCATCTGTGAAAAGCTGGTTGGCTCTGCTGTCAAGCAGGGCCTCAACTGAAAGGAGAGAGTTTGGCGTTGAGCCAATGGAAACATTTATCTTAATATCTTTTCTTTGGTGAACTGTGCACACAAAGATATCTTCAGGGAAGTCCGAAGCTTCTTCTTCAACTCACATACAAGCAATTTCTCACATGTCGATATCATCTTTTGGTAGAGAATCAGTTTCAAGGATCACTGGGTTCTTATCAAGAACTTCATATCCTTCATTCCTGATTAAGTTAATTTGTGGGCTTTCAGCTAGCCCACCACCCTTAACCCTGTCACCTTTGACAGGGGATTCCTTGGGAATAAATACTTCTTTGTAATTATTATAAGGATGAGCTAGTCATCTTCTGTGTACATTAAGGGAGCAATTGAGTGATCTCAGATCAATCTCATTGATCCTTGCTCTTGACTTGAAAGGACACATGTTACTGTGCCCAAAGTAGAAGTGGCAAGATATGCAGGCTTTGCCTTCCTCAGATCTTCCAACTTCTGATAGAAGTTCATTGTCAATCTCCTCTCCTGGGATTTCGATGTTTCTGTCATTCTCTTCCCAATCTAAGATACTGACAAACTGTCATGCCTTTGATGAATTGATAGTGCTGCACTGCGGACACTCGTGAATGTGTCCTGGCTTCCTTTGCCAGATCACTTTACAGCATGGGCATGTTTTAGGTCTTGTCTAAACAGTCTTTTCCCTGAATGGTTTTAGGTGGTGCTGCACCCTGACTTGTTTTGCCAGCCATCACCAGTTCTAAAGGACAACCCTCCTTATGGGCGTCTTGCCATCCACAAGCCCTACACTTGAGCTTAGGCAATCTACAATCCTTTGCCAAATGGCCTTGCTTTCCACATGCAAAGCATGTGACTGACTTCCTTTTCAAATTTGAAGCACTAGGCCTCATCATAAGGGGTCTCAGGGGTCTTGGCCTGCTGATGGCTTCCCTGGGAATGGAAGGCCCTGCCTCTACTTGGTGGTTCTTGCTTCTGACTGCGAGGCCGTGATCTTTTATTAATGCTGACTTTCTGAGCAGCGAACTCATTTATGGGACCGCTTCTGTGTAATGGCTCATTCTAAGCCTGCGACTAATGAATGTGAGGGTGGACTTCTTTTCCTCTTTGGCCTCAGATACTTCCAAGGGTTCCTTGGTTGTAAGTGGACATGACTCATCTGCCCATCATGTTGTTTTGGCAAGGAGCATAGGATCTGCCTTCTTTTCTGTAACTGGGGCAGCTTTTTCTGCCTTCTCTTCCAAAACAGGACTGACTTCTTTTGCCAACTCCATGGGTTCTTCTTCAACTACCACCTTTGGGTTAGATCGAGAAGTGATCATTCCTTGTGACATGGCAAGAGTGTACTGCTCTGCCATCATGATTCTGTTGTGTGCCCATGTGATGTTTTGCACAGCATCTCTGAGTGCTGCAGTGTCAGCTTCCCAAGCCGCCTGCAACTCTTTGATCATTTCGGTCTGCTCAGCGACCATCTGTTTCAGCTGAGCTATTATGGTTAACATGGTAGCCAGTTCATTGACTAAATAAGATAACTCCAGATGGACTGGAGTAATGACATTGGTGTTATAGTCCTCTGGGAACCCTGGTTCTTTGACTGCAAAAGGGTCTTCTTCTGCATCATGGAAGCTTCCTACTGTCTGGGCATCTATTGCCTTTTTGACAGAAGTTTCTTGGAAGAACACCAAAAAGACTGAAAGGTGGGTGTGCCAGTCTGTGGCTGTGCTCGTGCCTTGCTGCGCCACAGAGCTTGGTCTTCGGTCCAGTGTGGTTGAAGTGGCGGGCATCCATCTCTTTCTCCTCCCCGGCATCACCTCGCCTGGCTGATATCCCCAGCCAGCCTCCCTTTTCATCGCATTTCTCGATCACTCCAACACACTACACTCCTTCAAGTCACTCCCTCCAATCCAACACACCTTCCCCATCAACACCAGCATGGCTGACCCAAACATTGAAATACCCCCAGATTTTGCAGGCGACATCTTCCAAGACATACAGGCAGCCATCATAGCAGGCATGGGCTTTGACCAAGACCACGCCATTGCATACCTCCAAACAGCGTGGGACGTCACACACGCTCAACAACTAGCTGAGTGGGAACTACAACAACTCGAGCTAGAAGAAGAGCGCCATCAGACACAGGAGGAAGAGAATCACCACATCAGGCAGGAAGCTGAGCAGCAGCAACAGGCTGCCGAGCATCAGCAGCGGGAAGTACAATGTGCCATACCCAGATCCAAGTCCCCGGTGGCGGCGGGCGAAGCAAAAAAGGCCAAAATGCCTGTTTGTGATGAGGGTTGTGCCCCACCAAATGTCCTCGTCCTCTGTTCCTCACAGTATGCCCTGCAGAAGCTCACGTCATTTGAGTACATAGAGCTCTGGTATTTCTCCCCTGAAGAATGCTGCGAAGCCTCACACCTCAACAAGTCCAACACGGATGACGCCTTCGGCTTAGGCAGCTCCAAAGATGTCCTAACCCTATGCCTGGTTGCCTCCATCAAAGCATCGTGGTATGCCCGTGCGGACAATGAACTAGCCATGGTAGAATTCCTGTCCACCAGAAACACGTACCCGGAGCACATCAGGCTGGCCAGCTGGCCCGAAAGCAACATAATTGCCCTAGGCACTTTCTTCTACTGTGTTGAGATGCATGAGCGCAGGTCCAACCGCAACGGCGACCTCATAGTACTGACATATGCCATGCACATTTGTCACCAATGGCATGATGAGCTAAAATGCAACGTCAACATCACAACAATCAATGAGCACCTCATGAACAGCATCGCCTATGATGTCAACTTGGAAATGAGGGACCACCCTATCTATCAGGTTAGTCTCCCACCCCCCTGTCCCAGCTAAACCTGACCTCCCCTCCACCCTCCTCCCCCACCCTACATCTCATACCATCCATGGCATCTGTGGTGTTGAACACCTCTTCCTCTACCCCACCCCACCCCAACCGCTGCAATGGTCCAGCACTTCATGTGTCCCATGACCTGCACCAACCAAACAACCCCTTGGTCTGATGGCTTGGCATTCCCTCCCTCTCATGACCTGCACCGATTGTGCAACACGGTCGCCCATGACTGTCATCCTGCACTTCAGCTGGCAGCATGACACAACCACCCAACCTCGCCCCCTCACTGGTCGCACCCCATGCACAGGCCACTACACCATCAATCTGCAGCTCCCATTCACACTCACCCAGATGGCAGCCACTCCCTCCACCATTCTCCCCCCCATCATGTCCATCCAGAAGTCCTTTCTGGGCGCAAGACAGAACCAACCCCAGGGCAACTCCATGCAACCGATCAAATCTGTCTGTCCCATTTGCCTCGGCAGACACCCGCACCGGGTATATGAATGCAATCAGGCCACCACCTGGGACCTCGCCCTGGCCCATGCAAACTGCTCCTCTGATGATCGCATCATGGATGCCAGCAGCAGAATTCTCTGCACAGACTGGCAGTGAGCATCAGGCTGCACCATTTCTCACAAATCCACAGCACACAAATGTTCAGGATGCGGAAGCAGCAGTCACGAAGCTCACGCATGCCATCGAGCACAGAAGCATGCAAGCACTAACACCGTACACACCTAATGCCTGGGCCGAAGCTCTAGCCAGGCACAACCTGTCAATCAAATACCCGTACATACTTAACAGCCTACAATTTGGCTTCAGAACAGGACTACCACCCCTGCTCCAGACCTTTACCCCCCCAATAGCAAAACAATAGATAACCACAAACCCATTTTCAATGAACTAATTGCTAAAGAATTTGCCAAAGGTTGATACCTAGATCCATTTACCCATTCCACAATTAAAGCAGTGTTAGGCTGCTTTCAAACCTCCCCCCTCTCCCTCGTTCTGAAGCCAGGTAAGCCTGGCAAATACCGTCTTGTGCAGAATTTATCATACCCCCATGTACCTGTACATAGCATTTCATCCATAAATTCACTCTCTAATCCAAACAATTTTCCAGCTTCATATAGTACCTTCCCCATAGTCTCCCTACTACTTTCCTCCCTACCACCTGGATTCCAAGGTGCCATCAGAGATGTGGCAGAGGCATACCGCACTGTCCCTCTCCATCCATCTGAATGGCACTCCCTTGTAGTTAGGATTGCCAAGGATCTATTTGCCATTGACACAGCCCTATGCTTTGACTTTGCCCCATCAGCAGGCATCTATGGCAACGTAGGAGGAGCTGGGGTGGATGTCATGTGGGCAGAAGGCATTGGACCCATACTCCAATGGGTGGATGACCACCTATTCATCTGTCTCCCAAAGGATGCAGTGGCAGCCTACAATCTCAAATGGCAGCATGTTGCAGAAACCATATTCCAGCATGGAGGCCCAAAAGTCCTAGGTGGCCGAACCTGGTATGCCGGAGCTACATTGCCAAATGGTTCCATCGCTGAGTATGACAAGGACCATCAATACCCAATTCAGATTTTTTCAGACTTGGGCCCTAACAAACCAGCACATGATATAGGCTTTGCCTATGGCATATCAGACATTGACCAGATATCCAACTCCCTAGGCATTCCCTGGGAGTCATCAAAGGATATTCCCTTCTCCAGCACACCCACTTTCATCGGACTTGTGTGGGACCTTGACAATCACACTGTACAGCTATCAGAGGTTAAGCGGATCAAATACATCCAAGCAATCAACACATGGCTGCAGCGATGCATGCATAGCCTGGACGACGTGCAAAAACTGCATGGTAAGCTCATCCATGCCTCCCTAATTTTCCCAGAAGGCTGTCCCTATCTCATCAATCTCGAATCCATGCTGGGCATCTTTGGCAATACCCCTTTCAAACCCAGAACCCCACCACACAGCACTCCAAGCGATCTTCAATGGTGGCTATGCAAGCTCACTGCCTCCATTGTGCCAGCACCCATCCCAGCCCCCCAACCCATCTCCCACCTCAGCGCATTCTCTGATGCAAGCTCCTCCACAGGAATTGGCATCCTCCTCAATGGCCATTGGCAGGCCTGGCACCTTGCCCCCAACTGGCAGGCTGATAGTCGTGATATCGGCTGGGCAGAAGCCATTGGCCTTGAACTCCTTGTTAGTGCAATCATGTGCACTGGCGCCTCCAAAATACATTTTCGGGTGCTTGGAGACAACCAAGGGGTCATTGATGGCTGGCACAAAGGGCAAAGCCACAACAATGCACCCTTCATGTGCAATACATCTGCAGTGAAGACAACCCAGCAGACCTGCTTTCCCGGGGGGTTTACTTCCCCAAATACTTGCTCCTCCCCCCAATCCCCATCCCCAACAACCTCAAAGCCCTCATTCACGACCCCAACAACACCCCCCCTGCCCCTGCATCCTCCCACTGCACCATGCTGCCACACCCAAGTTGCTGATGCAGCAAGAAACCCACCAACCCCTGCACTCGACATCTTGCATGCACCCTTAACACATCTACCTGACCACAGTGGAGAAGCCACAGTTGCACGAGCAAGCCCCACCCCACCCAAATCCCACTTGCGCCCACTATGCCCGGCACAACAGCGGCTCACAGAGTGGTGGCCCATCTCCTCCCGCCACGCGGCATCTGTTACGCTTGTGCAACGTCCAGTCTCAGTGTGTCCTCAAAGGCAACACAATGTCCTATAGAATTCCGAAGGGGTTCTCTGCTGAGACTCCAGACTCAGGCAGGAGGGAGACTAAACACTGCATATAATTGTGCAGATCTAGCTGGGGAAATATACATGATAACTGACAGCTACTTATACAGTTCGGAACCATCTCAGAACAGAAGGGGGATGGACAGAGCACATGGTAAGCTACAACGGCCTCGTGGAGTCAGTGACAGAAATAGGAAGACACAGTCGCCAGAAGAAGGGGCGAAAGGAGGAGTGGAGGTCCGTGATGAAAACAGTTCTAAAGACACATGGCAAGAGTTACAAAAGAGGAAGAAGAGACGAACAGGGTGAGTCGAGAATGGGGATCTCCATATGACCATATGGAGCATAGTCTTCAGGAAATAAAGTCCAGTAGCATTTCGGAGGTAGTCCATCTTCCGGATTCCATTCAGGTAGAGTGTTGAAGAGTTCCGATGGTTCCGTGATTCCGGAACCTTCAGAACCACGGGAAGGTACTTTGGAAGCGTCGGAATCGCAGGAATCAGTTCCGAAACCTCCAGAACTGTGGATACTTGTAACAGCATCCCCCCTAGGGCAGCAAGATGCACAGTGGGTATTCAAGGTCATGGCCCATGCATGGTCTGACTCCATGAAGGAAACCTATGGCTCGGGCCTTCTGGCCTTCCACTCCTTCTGTGACACCAAAATGATTCCTGAAGAGCAGTGCGCCCCTGCAGACCCTGCCCTCATATTCATTTTCATCGCAGCCATGTGTTACGCTTTTGGTTATTGGCGTAACGTTGGACGTTGTATGTGGTACAAGTCCCTTGCTCAGTGTGTCCTCAATGGCGACACAAGGTCCAATAGAAGTCCGGGTCTCTTAGGCAATCTTTCAGCACTAAGGGGGGCTTGTAACCATGTAGGATAACGTAGAATAAGCTAAGGAATATGGTACATGGCACTCGCTCTAAATACTGGGATGTTGTGGGAAATACTCGCCCCGAAAGAGAGGTAGGCTGTGGAGAAGACAGTGTCCATCAAGGGTAAAGGCAGGGTAGCGGAACAAATCAGCGGAACACATCAGCGGAACGGGCGGTGTAAGGATCAGGATCAGGAATGATGTGTTCCACTTCAGTTTTCAGACAAGAAAGAGAAATAGTCACTCTCCTCAAGAGAGGACATAGACGCAAAGACTATAGACGAAAGGAAAGAGTAGTCCCTGTCCTTTTCAGTGAAGGAAATTGTAACAGGGAGAGGTTCCTGGGTGGGGGTGCTACTTGCAGTGATAAGAGGTGTTCTCTGCAGTGTGGTGGTGGTGAAGTGAGGTTGATTCTGGTAAAGGGTTCTAGATATTCTTTCTAGCCTTTGTCATTCCTGTCATTCTTCCCAAGTTTTTTCAGCCTCCTGGGGAAGCTGCTCTTCTCTTAGTCTGTAAGAAATTTTGGGCATCTGTTGGGAATTCCTTTTGCATGATAGCAAGAGGGATAAGAGAGCTAAATTTTTTGTTATGTGTACACAACATCTAGCCTCAATTCGGTGTTCCCTCTGTTACGCTTTTGGTTATTGGCACAACGTTAGACGTTGTATGTGGTACAAGTCCCTTGCTCAGTGTGTCCTCGATGGTGACACAAGGTCCAATAGAAGTTCGGGGTCTCTTAGGCAATCTTTCAGCACTAAGGGGGGCTCGTAACCACGTAGGATAATGTAGAATAAGCTAAAGAATATGGTACATGGCACTCAATCTAAATACTGGGATGTTGTGGGAAGTACTCGCCCCAAAAGAGAGGTAGGCTGTGGAGAGGACGGTGTCCATCAAAGATAAAGGCAGGGCAACGGAACACATCAGCGGAACACATCAGCGGAACGGGCGGTGCAAGGATCAGGAATGATGTGTTCCGCTTCGGCTTTCAGAAAGAAAAGAGAAGTAGTCGCTCTCTTCAAGAGAGGACATAGACGCAAAGACTATAGACGAAAGAAAGGAGTAGTCCCTGTCCCCTTCAACAGAGGAAATTGTAACATTACCCCCTTCGCATGACTGAGACTCCGGCTCAGTAAACTCAAAATCCATGAGGGTCTCCTTCGTTGTCGACGACATTGTCATCGTCTCCCATATCCCAGTAGGAACATTCGGCATATTGGTGTCCCTGTAATCTGCAGTTGTTGCATTTGTTGGTGGGGCAGGCTGCTTGGGGGTGTCCAGGAGCGACACGTCGACAGTAGGGACAACAGTACTTTGGGCAGTATGGGCGAATGTGGGATGTAGATCCGCAAGTGTAACAGTGGATAGAGGGAGGTCAGCGATGAGCAGCAGGCGAGGGAGTTCTGGATATGGGGTCGGGGATCTGGGAAGTGGTTTCCTGGGTAGAGGAGGGGGTATTGGCAGGGGAGGAGGTGAGTCCGAACGCAAAGATCGGTATTTTCTTCCTCCTAGCCTTTCCTTTAGCTTTAGAATGGCGCTTCCCAGGTTGTACTTCAGGGATGAGGGATCGAGAGGGTGTGTTGCTTGGAGAGGACATGAGGGGTGGTGAGGGGGTAGCAAGAGATCGAATGAGTTCTCCTGCCTTGTAGATCCCTTCGAGGATGGGTCCTTTCTTTCCAAAGATGGGGGGAGAGAAGGACGGTCGATGGGGGGAACAATCCTCGTACATGGGGGCGTGTTCTGGGAGGATGGAGTCGTCCGGGTACCCAGTGGAGACCAGGTATCTTTCAGTGTCTTCTGGGTCCAGAGATTCGACGATGGAGTGGAGGTAGGGTTGTATGATGAGGTAGGGGAGTGAATTGACGACTCGGCAAAATCCTTGGTCGAATAGCATGTGCAGAACATATGCCCTAGCCTCATTGAGGGAGAAGTCGATC
Source organism: Austroboletus eburneus (assembly GCA_038090175.1). Taxonomy (NCBI): domain Eukaryota; kingdom Fungi; phylum Basidiomycota; class Agaricomycetes; order Boletales; family Boletaceae; genus Austroboletus; species Austroboletus eburneus. The sequence goes on from JBBPMF010001033.1 coordinate 13,090, forward strand.
TGTTGGTCGTAGGAAAGGGCTGGGGCAGGATTGGTTCGAGCTCTGTCCCGGTTGATAGTAAGGGCGAGGGATTGTTTCTGATAAA
>JBBPMF010001034.1:0-13152 GCA_038090175.1 Austroboletus eburneus
AAACATGTACAAACAGTAGAATAGTATATAAACCCCCGGGCTTCGAGGCTGGAGTCCCCAGCTTTGAAGTCTTGGAGATTTCCTCCTATCATTGCTCATAAGGATCCAAAGGGATCATTACCTTTATCCAAGGGTCAAAGGACCATTACATACCTCACTACTGCAGGGCAATAGGAGTTGTTTCAGGCACCAGACTGAATCAACAACCACTTAGCCCACCACAGAAAGAGTACTTACACAAATGGAATGACCAAATGGTCAAGGCAGGTATGATAGAATGAGCAGCCATTGAACACATCAAGCATGTGGCACCAACAGTCCTCACACAGAAAACACACAATGTGACAGGCAGCCTATCACTTGATGACATCAAGCAGGTCATTGACAACCAGTGTCAATCAGCAGGCAGGGCAGTAGAATTCAATTCACCACAGGTCCCAGATCACATGCTAGCAGAGACCCAAATTGGTGCAAAGCCAACAGGCCCACCAAAGTGGCACATCATGCAGAACTTCAGTAAACTGAACAAAGTCATACAGATAATGCCAGTACAACATGGTGACATTCAAGCAAAACAACAGACTTAGCAGACACAAGTATGTATCTGTTTTTGATCTCACATCCAGCTTCTATGCTGTTGAAATATCAGAAAAATGATGCCCATACCTAGCCTTCTACATTGAGAGTTAAAGGCCACTTCTGGTACAAACAAATGGCCATGGGATTAACAGGCACACCAACAACATTTATGGCAATTGTGATCAAAAAACTCAATGAACTACTTGCAGACAACACTGTTGAGCTTTTTGTGGACAATGGAGGCTGTGTAGCAAACAATTTTGATGAAATGATAAGCAAACTCAGGCAAGTATTCCATATCTGCCATATATATAATTTCTCACTATCACTGACCAAAAGCTGTTTCTTCATAACAGAAACAGTCTTTGCAGAAGCAACAGTGGGCCCAGAAGGTGTCCAATCAGACCTTGCAAAGCTAACAACCATTTTCAACTGGTGACAACCACCACATGCTCTCAACTTAAGCTTGTTTCTGGGACTCACAGGTTACTTCTGCGACCTCATTAAAGACTATATCAAGATTGAAAAGCCACTCTGTGATCTCCTTCACCAAGTAGACATATCAAAACCAATCATGAAAATCACCAACAGACAAGCAATGGAATGCTTTACATTTGCACACCTATGGATACAAGAACACACAAATGTATTTCTCAACCTCAAAATCATGCTCACAAAATAGCCAACACTCCATGCACTGAAATACAATGGAACACTCTTCATTCTGACAATGGATGGATGTCAAGATGGCTTTGGTGCATGCCTCATGCAAAGAACCATGGTCAGCATACTCAATGGAAAACAAACTACTAAAATTATACCCATAGGTTTCGCATCTAAGCAAACATCCAGCATGGAGTGCAATTACCCACCATTCATTCTTGAGTTTGCAGCACTCAAATTCAGCCTCGACAAATTCACCAATATCATATGGGGATTTCCAATTGAAATCAAAACAGACTGCCAAGCTCTATGGGCATCATTCTCAATGACCAGATCTCAACAGTCCATGTGTGATGGTGCAATGGCATCATGGCACACTACATCACAAGAATCGGACACATACCCAGGAAAACAAATGCAGTCACAGATGCCCTTAGCTGACAATGAGAAGGACAACCACCAGACAATGGCAATGACAGTAACTGGATGGTCAGTACAGATGCAGAGGCCATCCTAGGTCTAATCAACAACATTCTTCAGATCAACAAACTACTGCCAGAACACACACAACTGTGTGCATGGTTTGCAGATGAACCCATCTTCCTAGAAGTTATTGATATGCTTCTCAATACTGACAAGGACATATCCATACATGATCATGCCAAAGCATGACACAGAGCAACACAATACCTCATCAAGGAAGGCAAACTATGGTGACTATGAGGAGGAACTAGCATCTGACCATGACACAGAGTTGAATACATACCCAAAAAAGAGACCCAAAGTCTCGCAAACATGCAACACTACCTTCCACACAGACCACAAGCTTCTACCAAAATGGTCAGCCCCCCACTGCATCACAGAATGCCTCTGCAACTCATACCAACTTGAAACAATCATGGATGTCCCACTCAACAGCACCATCAGTGCATGCCATCTGTGATTGTTTCACCCATGGAATGGAACCAAACTTGCAGAGGATCAAAAATGTTTTCTACAAATGCTGGCAGATGAACAGGAGCGACAAACAAATGGGCAGCACAGGGAGACAGTAATGGACATAGAGGGGACATGAGATGAAGAAAGGAAAAAACACACAAATGAGGAGGACTTTGGGGAGAACCTAGAAGACACACAGGAAGATGACAAGGACATTGCTGGTTTTTTTTTAAGGGGCACATGGAGTAGGGTAGGCCAGAGGAGCAGGCAGGCAGTGGCAGTGGTGAGGCTTGGTCAGCAGGGCTAGAGGAGCATGGAGACTGACATAGTCATGATTATTCATGTATATATGCTATTCTCTAGTAGTTATCGATGTTATGCTCGACATGGTCAAGCGTAGGCCTGCAGGGGTTCTAGGGCTTACTGTCGCTATACAGCAGACAGGACGAGGGGGCCTGACAAGGGGGTTCCTTGACAGGGAGGCTAAGGCTGGCATAAGGCTAATATTGGGTCGAAGGGGATCCACTCAAGAGTCTTCCTTGGCAGAGGTTCTGGGGACCATTGAGGACCAAGGGATCAATGGATCTTGGGGACATCACAGGACTAGTGACAGATCGAGGGTTTGAAGGGAGTATCCACTCAACAGTAGGATGAGGACTGGGGGACCTGAGAGCAACTCCAAGATACTAGGTAAATTGCAGGAGATCTAAGATAGTGAATACACCTGAGTATTGAAGGTTTATATATGTGAGCCAAATGGTTAAGGGTAGGTCAATGGAAGAAGGTGAGTCAGCGATAGAAAGTGATGGAATTGCAAAGAAGCTGAGTCACTATGGAGTGGATGCGATGGCATCAGATAAGTATTGGTGATACAACTGCGGATGAGTCACGCTAAATAAGTAAGCAGTATTGCAAAGAAAAGGGTAAAAAAAAAAGGACTCAAGTGGGGCTTGAACAGCGAGGGTCAAGGTCCTTTGGCATACAGGATAAGTGAGGTAAGGAAAAAGAAAGAGGGGCCCAACAAATCATAACATTATCCCTGTTGTATGGATGAGACTGCATGAAACCTTAGTAATCACCTTGATTAGACCCGGTCTCATTGTTGTCAGCTTCGGCGCTGACAAAGAACTCATAGTCACCCGCTGCCAGTGGAGAAGGGGGGGGAGTGGAGATCTGGTGAGGGATCCGGATGGTGGGGTGTCATCCAGATGGGATGGGATGGCCATGGCATGAGGAGCAGGATCGTGAGGAGTGGTGGGATTGGTGTGCTGACAAGTCTGAAGAGGAGAAAGCAAATGCGTGAGGTGTTCATGGGCACATGGGACATGCATGTTGGGGGTGTCCCAGAGACTGCCTATGGCAGATAGAGCATTGATAGAAGGGGCAGAGGGAACAGCGGTATCCAAGGCAGCGGCATTGATAACATGCCTCGTGATAGCAAGGGTGGTTGGGGAGAAGAGACCAGACTCCTTGGTTACTGGCCCAGTAGTCATCAGCACAATCTAGGGCAGTGACTTCTTGAGCAGAAAGCGGTTCGGAGGATGCAGATGGGGTGGAGATGTGGTTATCACTGATAGTGGCAAGGTTTTGGAGGTATTGATCGATGTTGATAATGAAGTCGGTCATGTCCAACTGGTGCATCAGTTGAACAAGATCGTGTTCCAGGGTCTGGTGGAGATGACGAATGTGGAGGTTGGCCGGTGCCTGAGCAGTAGAGGTGGTAGGGGTGGCAGCAGAGACGGCAATATGAGAGTTTGTCAGGAAAAGATGGCACATGAGGGTGAAGGGGGAGTGGGGTTCCATGTGGGCATCCAGCGCCATGGCAAGACTGGAGTCTCAGAGTTCAGTGGCAATGGTGGCAGCGAGGTCATCATTGAGGGGTGTAGGGTGATTGGGTAGTGCAGCAGGAGGTATGGACAACGAGAGGCGAGTGGGGCAGTTGGAGATTCATTGGATGAGGAGAACAGGTATAGTAGTGGGGACGAGGGGTTCGGGGTGAGTCCAGCTGAAGCCGGGCCATGCGGAGGGGATGCCTTCTGCATTGTTGCGAAGGCGTTGAATCAAGGAGGGGGGAGGCACTGGAATGAGTGCATTGCTGAGTTCGAGGGGGTTGTTGGCGGGAGTGGTAGTAAACCAGCCAGCTTCAGCGATATCAGAGGGAGTGTCGCTGGGCGCAGGAGAGGGTGTGGAGAGGGTGATGAACATGATTATGAGAGGTTTGATTTGGTGGGAGACTGAGGAGATCAAGTGATGATGTTTATAGTTGTCAAGGAGGGATGTGGAGTTCTGTAGGTTCCGCGCGGATTCCCAGGAATCTTCTTTGGCTGTATATCCCTTCCATCGGATCAGGAAGGAACAGGAGGACGGAGGTCCACGGTGACGGATGATTTTCTCAATTTCATATTATTTATGCCCATTGATAAGGTCAGGCAGTGGGGAGGGGTAGTTTGGTCCATGAATGGGGTTTTCATGATAGGGTGATAGGAGGGATGCATGGAACACTGGGTGGATTTTCCATGATTGTGGGAGGTGTAGTTCATAGGTGATGGGAGATAGCACCTTGACAATGGTAAAAGGTCCTTCACATTTCAGGGCAAACTTCGGGTTGACAATGGAGCATTTGAGATTTCTGGCCTCAAGCCAGACTTTGGATCCCTTGGTGAAGGGGGTAAAAGAGTGGTGGTTTTGGAATGCCATGACTTGGTGAGTGAGTTCATGGGCAGCAAGGGCTTTGTTGCAGGGGGCAACAAGGGATTTGAGGCAGTCTTCAATGGTGGGGATGTGGGAGTCAGTGATAACTGAGGGAAGGGCACAGGGTTTGTATCCCATCATGAGATAGAATGGGGTCTGTCTGGTGACAGAGTGGGGGCGGTGATTGTGAGCGAATTCAGCATGAGAGATGAGTTTGGACCACGTGGTGGGTTTACTTACTTCCACAGAAGATGCGGAGGTAGGTCTTGACTTCTTGGTTAACCCATTCGGTTTCACCATTGGTCTGGGGATGGTATGTGGTGGAGAGCACGAGGGAGTAGTTGAGAGCTTTTCCTAGCACTTTGGCAAAGGCAGAGGCAAACTGAGGGTCTCAATCGGAGATGATCCCGTTGTAAAGACCAAATTGAAGGAAGAATTTGTGGGAAAAGAGGGCTGCAACCCCTTCAGCAGTGATGGTTTTCTTGGTAGGGATGAGAATTACCCCCTTAGTAAGGCCATGGTCGACCACAATCAAAAGAGTATCAAACCCCAAGGATTCAGGGAGGTCAGTGATCAGATCGCATGAGATCTGCTAAAAGGGGCAGGTACAGGTGGAGAGGATGGGGGTGAGTGGAGGGACAGTGGGGTGGGTGTTGGCTTTGTGTTGTTGACACAAGGCACAATCTTCAACATACTTTCATATGTATTGAGTGAGGCCTGGCCATCAAAACTCGGCGGCAATGAGCTGACGAGTCTTGAGATAACCAGGGTGACCAGCAGTCTTGTGGTCATGGCAGCACTGGAGGATGGAGCACTGGAGAGATTCATCAGGGGAAATATAAACACATCCTTGGAAGGTAAGGATGCCATCTTTGTATTGCCAGTTGGATAGGCAAGACCAAAAGGCTGGGGGAATAGTTTCATCAAGGGATTGAAGGGCCTTGAGGATGAAGGGGTCTGTCTTGGAATGAGACAAGATGTGCTTCTGGAGCATGGCATCAACAACATTGATAAACAGGGATGGGGGGAGGAGGGTGACTCCTTCATTGTCAGCGTCATCTGAGGGGATGAGATCAGGGCAGTGGGAGAGGGCATTGGGACTGGCAAGGAGTTTTCTGGGGACATGGATCATGGTCAGATCAAACTCTGCAAGGTCAAGGAGCCAATGGGCTTGTCGATGGTTGAGGTTCTGTGCTGACCGGAAGTAGGTCAGGTTCTTATGATCCATAAAGACTTGGACCGGATGGGAGCTGCCATGAAGATAATGGCGCCAGGATTTCAGGGCTCACATGATAGCGAGGAGTTCCTGATCATAGATGTTGTAGTTTCATTCTGCTGGTGAGAATGACTGGGATAGATAGGAACAAGGGTGCCAATCCCTGTTGGTATCTGTCTGGAGGAGGATAGCACCAGAGGCAAACTTGGACGCGTCCATTGCGATAGTGAATGAAGTGGAGAGGTTGGGAAGTTGGAGGACTGGGCGGCCAAGGAATAGTTCCTTGAGGCATTCAAAGGACTTTTGGCATTCAGGGGACCAGGCCCAGGGAGTGGTTTTCTTGGTGAGATCGATGAGGGGGCAGGCGACCGAGGAGTAATCAGGAATGAACCACCGATAGAAATTGGCAAAGCCGAGGAAGGAGCAGATGTCGTGAAGTTTTTCTGGGGTGGGCCAGGATGCAATCCCATCAAGCTTGACAGGGTCCATGGCAAGTTGACCAGGTTTAATGATCATTCTGAGGTATTCAACTTCCTTAGTGGTGAAGTTGCATTTCTCAAGTTTGAGGTGAAGGTCGAGTTCCTTCATGCACTGGAGGACATGCTTGATTCATTTGGCATGGGTTTTCTCATTGGGGGAGAAGATGAAAAGGTCATCCATGTAGATGACAAGCCATCCTTTGGCGATCATATCATAGAAGGAGTTATTCATGAACTTTTGGAAGATGGCAGGGGAGTTGGTGAGATCAAAGAACATGACGGTCAGTTCAAAGAGTCCTTTATGGGTGATAAAGGCAGCTTTCCATTGATGTCTGTCTTTGATTCGGACATTGTTGTAGCCCCATTGAACATCAAACTTTGTGAAGACCTTGGCATCTTGAAGTTTGTCAATGAGGTCGGAGACTAGGGGAAGGGGGTAGGCATTGTGAACCATGTGTTCATTAAGATACCTGTAGTCCTGGCATGGACGAAGTCTGCCATCCTTCTTTTTGACGAAGAAGAACAGGGAGGCTTGGGGGAAATTTGAGGGACATATCTTGCCTGAGGCAAGGTTCTTGTTGAGGAAGACTTCTGTAGCCTTGTGCTCATCTGGGGACAGTGGGTAAATCTTTCCAACCTTATGTGCAAAGGATTCATCAAGGTTGATCTCGTGATCGTAGGGTCGTGAGGGGGGTACGTGGTCCATGGCTTTCTTCGAGAAGATGGAGGTAAAGTCAGAGTATTCTGGGGGAAGGGTGATCTTAGGTTTGGCTTTCTCAGCAGGCATGGCCAATTCGGTAGAGTTTGTGAGTTTGGCAATGAGGGGATCGCCCTTAGGAATGAAGTGATAACCACATCGGATGATGCAGTTGACAGTGTAGTTGTCATGGGTGCAGCGGAGGTATTGTGGTTCCATCTCATAGTAGAGGTATTCATAGAGACATCCGTCATAGACAGAGTCCACTTGGACATGGTGAGGGGGTCGAGGAGAGGGCTTGAACTGCTGAAAGCGAGTTTCATATTGGTTCAAGTCAACTTTGTGGAGCATGTAGAGCTCCTTGGATTGGTCAGTGGACTCATTAATGGAATGAGTCTGACCGAGCCAGTCGATGGTGGGATTGATGGCTTTCAATCATGGGAGACCGAGGATGAGGTTTTGTCGACTGCAATCCATGATGTAGAATAGGACTTTGTGAACGAGTCCTTCAATGTGAACGAAGAGTTCAGTAGTGAAGCAAACTTCTCCTTTATCCATAGGTCCTTGATTGAGATTGGTGATGTTGAGGGGAGAGGGGAGTTGGGTGATAGGGAGTTTGTTTTTGTGGACAAAGCCCCAATCAATACAAGAGATATCGGTGCCACTATCAATAAGGGCACGAGTGTCGACAGTTTTCAACATGTGTGAGGGTACAATGATTTGGACAGGGATTTGCATTGAACCAGGCAGTGTAGATATTGTTACACATTGTATTCTAGGAGAGTCCCGCATCAGTCGAGATCTCCATTCTAAAAATCCTTCTTGGGGGGAAGGGTAAATTGGATGTGACGGACTGTGAGGTCATCATCGTCATCATCATCACAGGTCTGAAGTTTGGGGAGGTTGTCATTGATCTGTTCAACCTGTTTGACTAAAGTCTTATGAGGTTTCTTGGGGTACTTTCCACAAGCATCAGCACAGTGGCCTTTCTGCCTGCAGCATAAGCAACGTCCCTCTTTGAAGCATTGCTCCCACTCCTTGAAAGTGAGCTTGGGGGGTTTGGGGATGTTGACCATGTCAACGTCCATGGCGTCAGGATCGCAGGTTTTCTGGGAAGGGGAGGAGATGGAGGGGTTCTGGTAAGACCGGTATGTGGGGGTGGAGTGGATGCAGTGTTGGTTAACGATGGTTTGAGTGCGATCATTTTGAACCTGGAAGTGAATGGCTTTTGAGTACCACTCATCAACTTTCATAGGGACTATGTCCATGGAGAGGATACGGCGGAAGAGGGGAGGGGGAATACCAGTGGCAAAGTAGTTGATCAGGATGTTCTGATCAGTGATCCCCAAGAGGGTGATGTTATTTCTAAACTCAGCGATATGCCAAGTGAGTTCAGGACCATAAGATCCGTTTTTCTTAAAGACAAGATGTTCTGAATAGAGCCAGTTGATGGCCTGGTTCTTGGTATCTTGGTGCTCAAAAGCACTCTTGAATTTGGTGAGGAAGTCAGTGAACATTCTGAAGGAGTTGGTGGTGATGGCTTCCTCTCAGAAGGTAGAGGCCCAGATGGCGGCTGAGCCCTTTTTCATGTAGGACAGGGTGTAGGTGATTTTCTTGTTATCGTCATCATAAATGGCCTTGTTTATGATGAGGTAGGTCTGGATAGAGGATAGCCAGGACATGGCATTGGCATAAGAGCCATCAAAGGCATCGGAGGCTCCAAGACGGAGTTCAGTGGGTTTGGTCATCATGGTGACTTGGGCTGGGGGTGGGGGTAGAGTAAATGCTGGTTGGCAGTTGACTGGGGTTGGGGATGGTGGGGTGGGGACTCTGGGGACACTGAGTGCCGCAGAGAGTCGATGGGCAAGTTCTAGGTCCTCAGGTTGTTGAGGGATGACAAGGTCTTCGTCAGTGTTGATGGGGTTCTCCGAAGAGGGTTCATCAGTATCCGACAAGTCAAGGGTTTCCCTCTGCAACATGAGGTCGGAGTAGAGTCTAGGGTTTCTGGGGTGTTGGTGGGCAATGGTGGAGGCTTATACGATGATAGCCGATCAGGGGAAATCTTAGACCTTTTGTTACACTCGATGTGGTCAAGCATAGGCCTGCAGGGGTTCTAGGGCTTACTGTTGCTATACAGCAGACAGGACGAGGGGGCCTGACAAGGGGGTTCCTTGACAGGGAGGCTAAGGCCAGCATAAGGCTAATATTGGGTTGAAGGGGATCCACTCAAGAGTCTTCCTTGGCAGAGGTTCTGGGGACTGTTAAGGACCAAGGGATCAATGGGTCTTGGGGATGTCACAGGACTAGTGACAGATTGAGGGTTTGAAGGGAGTATCCACTCAACAGTAGGATGAGGACTGGGGGACCCAAGAGCAACTCCAAGATACTAGATAAATTGCAGGAGGTCTAAAATAGCGAATACACCTGAGTATTGAAGGTTTATATACGCGAGCCAAATGGTTAAGGGTAGGTCAATGAAAGAAGGTAAGTCAGTGATAGAAAGCAATGGAATTGCGAAGAAGCTGAGTCACTACGGAGTGGGTGCAATGGCATCGGATAAGTATTGGTGATACAACTGCAGATGAGTCATGCTAAATAAGTAAGTGGTATTGCAAAGAAAAGGGTAAAAGAAAGGATCCAAGCAGGGCTCAAACAGCAAGGGTCAAGATCCTTTGGCATACAGGGTAAGTGAGATAAGGAAAAAGAAAGAGGGATCCAATGAATCGTAATAATCGACACAACTTAGTGTGTCTCTCATCCTTTTCTCCATATCCAATTCTATGTTCATTTCCTATATGTTATATTTACATTACTTTCTTATACTTCTATGTTTGCTATTTAGCTAGTCTCCATTCTATACTGTTGTGCTTAGACAATAAAGCACAGCCCTGGCTATGTGATTTGCTGGCACAATAACAGTTCTTTATATTCTCCATTTCATGACCCTAGCCTTTCCTTCTTTGGAACTATGACCCATATATCCTTAACTTAGACCTCAGTTCGAATATTGATTTAATCACCTGCTTTACCTTCTCTGCCATTGATTTTGTATCAGTGTTCTCTCGCCTGAGTCTAAACAACTCACCTCCAACCCTCTGACTTCCATTCCTCTCATAAATCAGCAACAGCAGACTCAAACAAGGGTGCACCACATAAGGTGAAGCTGAAGTCACTTTCCAAACTGTATATCTCCAGTGCTCCAGAGATTAATACCTGGATCTTCACAAACTGGATTTAACACTTAGGTGCCTTCCTCACTCCCACCTAGTCCAATGCTGACAAATGTCAAGCAAAAGTTGACACTGAACAGTGCTCAGGAACAGAATCTAAATATTGAAAACAGGATGCTCTTGCGAGAGCTGAGATGAATGGGTCATGTTCATACTAGGTCTAGTGTAAATGTGAGCCATGCTTGCTAGTCCTAGCTAGCACATTCTAGATCTAGCTTGGTCTAGCAAATGCTTGGTCCACTCTTGCCCATGTTCTGCTAGGTTTACAGCTAAATTCATATTGATAGGCCTAATCATGAAAAATACACACACAGGCGGAGTCGGAATTTGAATCTGTGTATGGATCGATTGAATTGCAAGCGTGAGATACCTTAACTGAGTCTAAGCACTCCACCGACCGTCGACAGATTCGGCTTGCCAAAGTTCAAAGTCCGCCCGTACGTGTATTTTTGAAGCGATGGCCTATCGATATGAATTTAACTATAAAAGGCTACCTAGATTTTTCCACGGTTCACTAGATGCTACTAGGTTTGGGACGATTGGCTGATGCAGTCTCCCACGCCCTACCCCCGTCATTCAAGTCTTGAGCGCTCACGAAAATGTCTTCCGGTACGAGAAAAAGTACTTGGAGCTCAATGGTACGGCCCTGATTTTCGCGAATCGTTGTCAATGCATTAATGCTTCATTGTCTGGGCCACTTTTGCCCTAGGTTAACTTCTGTTGTTTTCCTTGGATCCAGAAATTGGCGAACTCGTCAACCACAAATTTGTCTGTCACTGGAAGTAGCAAACCTAATGGTAATGTTCCAGTAAATCCTGTTTTTCTGTAGGTCTTACGAGTATCGTATTTAGTACCACCTTTTGGCGAGTCACCGCTCACAGCTCAGCATGCCGCCAATGTCATACTCTTTGGCGAATCTGGCGTTGGAAAAAAATTTGTGATTGACATTATCGCTCTGGAAAAGATTGCCGAAGCCCCATCAAACATCACTGGCTGCACGATGGAATTCACGCCATATAATATCTTTTTGGATGACACGATGTATACCGTGTTCGACACCATCGGCCTCGAGGAACCTGAATTGGAGGTAAATGGCTACCTTACAACAATCGAAGAAGCATTCGAGCTTATGAAGAACCTGGAAGCCTCTGGTGGTATCCACCTTCTGCTATTCTGCATTCGTGGGGGCGAAATAACGCCGACCGCGCAGAGCAACTACCGAATGTTCTACGAGTGCCTCTGCGACAGAAAAGTACCCATCGCGCTTGTTTTCATTGATCTCGAGAAGGAGTGGAAGATGGAAGATTGGAGGCAGAGAAACGAGGATTGGATGGCAGACTACGGCCTCAAGAACCACGGTCATGTTTGCATTACTACAATCCATGGTGACACCGAAGAAGAAGCTGCCAAGCACAGGGAGTCGCATGACAAGATACGCGACTTAATCAGAGACTGCGCTCTCCCAAGTGCAGCGTCTTTACCTGAACCTAACACTTGGTTCGCCGGGTTTGTGAGGGAGCTTATGGGTTTCGTTGAGAAACATTCGCATCCAGGAAAGAAGACGCTTATGAGGACGTTGACAAGGCATTGTGGCCTTGCCCCGGATGTCGCAGAAAAGATCGTGAATGTGATGGAGAAGAGCGACCTGGACCAAAATGAAAACGAGGCTGAGGGAGCAGGGGATAAAGGGAATCTGGGTGTATTGAGTCAAGGGGTGGAGGCCGGTTCGAAGGCTGCTATTGATGGCGATCCATCCAACAGTCAAGGTGGAGAGCAGCCTCAACACCCTACTGATGGAGAGATAGAAGTCGAGGAGTGTGCAGGGAGCGTGTTTGAGAACACTATACAGAGGAACCCTGATGTGGCTGCGAGCACTGCCAGTATATCGAAGTCTGATGAACTCGAGCAGGAGAGGGAAGATGAAGGCGGGCCCGTGCCTGTCCCAGTGGACCCACCAGGTGCTTCGAAGGTGGTCGGGACATTGCAAGCTGTACAGAGGGTATACGATTATTTGTCGGACCATCGGTAAGTCACTAAGACATTCATTTAATCCGCCTGTCTGACTTGCCTTTTTAGAAATCTAAATCCTGACGATCTGACTGGCCTAGTCACTCGGGAAGGCGATCATCCAGTGGCGTCCGGTGGATTTGCAGATATATACCGAGGGACGCTCAGACATAATGGAGAATGGGTCACGGTGCGTTCTTTCCTTCGCTTTTGTCAAGTTACCAAAAGAATTTCTTATGGCAGGTTGCCATCAAAACCATCAAAACGTACTCTGGCGACGATGAGATTTCAGAAAAGAAAAAACAGAAGGTAATCCACCATTCGCCACAGAGCCAGATTAATCTCTATCTCCCATCTCCTTTGCGTGTCTGACTATTTTGTGAGCAGAGGCTTCGACGTGAGATGAATCTGTGGTTCAATCTTCAACATGCCAACATTTTGCCCCTTCTTGGTACAACTACTGGATTTGGCAAATATCTTGCCATGGTTTGTCCGTGGGCGGAGAATGGTACCTTGACGTCTTATCTTAATGGCCGTTACGACAGTCTTGCCGAGATCTCGATTGTCACCCTAGTAAGTTATAACTCTTGAAATCGCTTTTGCTGTAAAGACACCTGACGTCCGTTCTATAGCTCGACGATGTTGCATCTG
>JBBPMF010001035.1:0-13131 GCA_038090175.1 Austroboletus eburneus
GGAGGCTAAGGCCAGCATAAGACTAACATTGGGTCAAAGAAGGGGGGGGGGGGGGGGTCCACTCAAGGATCTTCCTTGGCAGAGATTCTGAGGGCTGTTGAGGACCGAGGGATCAACAGGTCTTGGGGACATTGCAGGACTAGCAATGGATTGAGGATTCAAAGGAAGTATCCACTCAACAGTAGAACGAGGACTGGGGGACCTGAGAGCAACTTCAAAATACTAGGTAAATTGCAGGAGGTCTAAGATAGCAAATACACCTGAGTATCAAAGATTTATATACATGAGCCAAATGGTTAAGGGTAGGTCAATGGAAGAAGGTGAGTCAGTAATAGAAAGCAATGGAATCGTGAAGAAGCTGAGTCTCTATGGAGTGGATGTGATGGCATTGGATAAATGTTGGTAATACAGCTGTGGATGAGTCACGCTAAATAAGTAAGCAGTATTGCAAAGACAATGGTAAAAGAAAGGACCCAAGTGGGGCTCAAACAGTGAGGGCCAAGGTTCTTTGGTGTACATGGTAAGTGAAGTGAGAAAAAGAAAGAGGGGCCCAATGAATCATAACATTACCTCTGTTGTATGGGTAAGACTGTGATGAAACCTTAGTAGTCACCTCGATAGGACCCAGTCTCACTGTAGTCAGCTTTGGCACTAACAAAGAATTCATAGTCATCCACTGCCGGTGGAGAGGGGGGAGGAGTAGGGATCCAACAGGGGATCTGGACATTGGGGCATCATCCAGATGGGATGGGATGGCCATGGCACAAGGAGGAGGAGTGCAAGAAATGGGGGAACTGGTATGTAGATAAGTCTGAGGAGGAGGAGGAGAATGTGCAAAAAGTTCATGGGCACATGGGACATGCATATTGGGGGTATCCCAGGGACTGCCTGTGGCAGATGGGACATTGATAGAAAGGGCAGAGAGGATAGCAGTGCCCAAGGTGATGGCATTGGTAACACACCTCATGATAGTGAGGGTGGTTAGGGAGAAGGGACCAGACTCCTTGGTTACTGGTCCAGTAGTCGTTGGCATGATCTAGGGCAGCAACTTCTTGGGCAGAGAGCAGTTTGGAGGATGCAGATAGGGTGGAGACATGGTTGTTGTCAGTGGCAGCAAGGTTCTGAAGATATTGATTGATGTTGATAATGAAGTCAGTCATGTCCAACTGGTGCATTAGTTGGACAAGGTCATGTTCCAGGGCCTGGTGGAGATGACAGATGTGGAGGTTGGCCAGTGCTTGAGCAGCAGAGACAGTGGGGATGACAGCAGAGACAGCGATGCAGGAGTTTGTCAGGAAAAAATGATACATGAGAGCAAAGGGGAAGTGAGGTTCCATGTGGGCATCAAGTGCCATGGTGAGGCTGGAGTCTTGGAGTTCAGTGCTGATGGCAGTGGTGAGGTCATCATCGAGGGGTGTGGGATGGTTAGGTAGGGCAGCAGGGGGTATGGACAATGGAAGGCGAGTGAGGTGGTTGGAGATTTGTTGGGCAAGGGGAATGGGTATAGTAGTGGGGACAAGGGATTCAGGGTGGGTCCAGCTAAAGCTGGGCCATGTGGAGGGGATACCTTCTGCATCATTGCAAAGGCATTAAATCAGGGAGGGGGGAGGTATGGGGATGGGTGCATTGTTGAGTTCAAGAGGGTTGTTGGCAGGGATGGTGGTAGACCAGCCAGCTTCTGTGATATCAGAGGGGACATTGCTGGGGGCAGGAGAGAGTGCAGAGAGGGTGATGGACATGATTGTGAGGGGTTTGACTTGGTTGGAGACAGAGGAAATTGAGTGACAATGTTTATAGTCATTGAGGAGAGGGCCAGAGTTCTGTAGGTTCCATTTGAGTTTCCAGGAATCTTCCTCAGTGGTGTATCCCTTCTATCAGATCAGGAAGAAATGGGAGGATAGAGGTTCACAATGGCAGATGATTTTCTCAATTTCATATTCTTCATGCCCATTGATAAGGTCAGGCAGTGGGGAGGGGTAGTTTGGCCCGTGAATGGGGTTTTCATGGTAGGGGGACAGGAGGGACATGTGGAATACTGGGTGGATTTTCCATAATTGTGGGAGATATAGTTCATAGGTGATGGGAGATAGCATCTTAACAATGGTAAAGGGTCCTTCATATTTCAGGGCAAACTTCAGATTGACAATGGAGTGTTTGAGATTTTGGGCCTTGAGCCAGACTTTGGTTCCTTTGGCAAAGGGGGTGAAGAAGCAGTGGTTTTGGGATGCCATGACTTGGTGAGTGAGTTCATGGGTGGCAAGGGCCTTATTGCGAGCAGCAATGAGGGATTTGAAGCAGTCCTCAATGGTGGAGATGTGGAAGTCAGTGATAACCGAGGGAAGGGCACAGAGTTCATATCCCATTATGAGATAGAACGGGGTCTGTCTGGTGACAAAGTGTGGGCAGTGATTGTGAGTGAACTCAGCATGGGAAATGAGTTCGGACCATGTGGTGGAGTTACTTCTGCAAAATATGTGGAGGTAAGTCTCAACTTCCTGGTTGACCCATTTGGTTTCACCATCAGTCTGGAAGTGGTATGTGGTGGAGAGTGCTGTTACACTTGCACAATATCTAGTCCCAGTGTGTCCTCAAAGGCCACACAATGTCCTTCTAGAAATCCTAGGGGTTCTCTGCTGAGACTCGGGACTTAGGCAGGATAAGACTAAACACTGTGTATAATTGCGCAGATCTAGCTGGGGAACATACAGGACAACTACTAGGTATTTATACAGCCCAGAACCATCTCGGAATGGAAAGGCAATGGAACAGGACACATGGTATGCTACAATGGCCTCGTGGAATCAATGGTGGGAATGGAATAACACTGTCGCCAAAAGGAGGGCGACAGAAGGAGTGGAGGTCCATGACGAGAACAGTTCTATGGGCATATGGTAAGAGTTACAAAAGGGGAAGAAGAGACAAACAGGGTGAGTCCAGAATAGGGATCTTCATATGACCATATGGAGCATAGTCCTCAGGAAACAGAATCCAGTAGCATTCTGAAGGTAGTCCATCCTCCAGTTTCCATTCCAGTAGGGAGTTGAAGAGTTCCGATGGTTCTAGAATTCCAGAACCTTCGGAATTGTGGGAAGGTACATCAGAAGCATTGGAACCATGGGAACCATTTTCAGAACCTTCAGAACCATGCTTACTTGTAACATTACTCTCTTCTATCCATTGAAGACCCTCTTCAACTCCTAAAGTCTCTTCCTGCAGAGTCTCCATCATTGAAGATGACATTGTCATCATTGAAGTCTTCTGGGTCGAAGCATTCAGCAGAGGAGTGCCCCATTCTGTTACAGAAAAAACATCGGTTGGAGGGACATTCCCTTTGGATATGTCCAGGGGCTTTGTGCTGGCAGAAGGGACAGGTATAAATAGGGCAGTCAGGTTGCAAATGCTTGATGCTTCCACATTGGAAGCATATAAGTTTGTTGGACTTCCTATTCCTGCAAGTTGGTCCTGGGGTGGGTTTTGGGGAAATGGGAATGGGGTTGGGTGACGGTGCCTCTTTCTGTTTTCCTTTTTCTTTTCCTCTGATTGGACTCGTGCTCTGTCCCTCACCTCCTTCAATTGATGATAGAGACTTCTTCAGGCCATCTCGAATGGGTAGAACTTAGGTGGTTTGGGGAAGGAAGGTCGCGGCCAGTCCTTCTGCCACTTGTAGGGCTGCATCTTTAATTCTCCTCTCAGCCACGGCGATTCCTCCAAGCAATGGTCTAGTGCTTCCCATAATGGGAGGGTTCCAGGTGTGGCTGGTCCCATTAAGCTTCTCGACAATGGGGATGAAAGAGGGTGATATGGCAAGATGGTGATGGGCAAGGTCCAGGAGGTAGTTCTCTCCTTGTTCCTCAGTGAGGGCTCAGAGAAGTGGTCGGAGGTAGGGAGCCAATGCAATTCTGGAGAAGGTATTGTTGATCCTGAAGATTCCAAGGTCTGCGAGGATTTGGCAGAATTGAATCTGTTCTTCAGCCAAAGAGTGTTTGAGTGTGTAATCAAGTGATTCTGCTGGTGTTGGATTTCTTTGAGCTCTCTCATGATTAAGTCTGACAGAGAGTGAGAGTCATTGAAAGGCTGCGATAAGGGGGAGGGGAAGATGGATGCTTTATTGTAGAGAGGGTGTGAGACAAGGTAGTGGTAGAGGGCTGGGCATTCAAGGACTGATACCAGGAGGGTGTTTCAAAAAACAGGGAGGAGTCTATGTCCTCAAACAGGAGGTAATTCAGGAACGAAGATTCTGGACATGAGAGGGGGTATACAGGGGGTAAGAAGTCTTGGGGATTCATGGGGGGATTCAAGGGAGTATTCATGAGGTGTGGTTATTGTTCTGGGGACTTTCAGAGTTTCCTTGATTGTTTATAAAACTCCAAAAGTTCCAATCCATTTTCAAGGTTGGATTCCAGCTTCCATGTGTCATCACCGGAACAATATCTTTTTCATCAGATGCAGAATTGGCGGGCTCCCTTCCTTCCCCTGTGGGCGATGATCTTGTCTATTTCCCACTCCTCTTTTCTGTCTATTAGTTCCAAGGTGGGTCAGGAAAAGTTGGTTCCATGTTCCTGGGTTTTCACATAAGGGGTTAGTAGGCTGGCATGGAACACGTTGTGAATCTTCCATGTTGGGGGAAGGTGGAGTTGGTAAGCTACAGGAGAGATTACTTTTTCAATTTCAAATGATCCTTCATATTTGGGGGCTAGTTTTCTGGCTGGGTAGTTTGTTTTTAGATTGGTCGCTTCCAACCATACTTTATCTCCAATCAATCTTCCATGGGGTAAATGTGGATCTTTTTCATCTTTCCATAAACATTCTTGCTCACTCATGTGCTGCCAGTGCCTCTTTTCAAGAGTCTTCTAGTTTGGTTAACCTATTTTTCAATTTTGGAACAAATGTTTTTCTGATTGGTGGATAGGCTTGGGGTTGGTATCCCATGATCAGTTCGAATGGGGATTTCTGAGTAGAGGAATGGGTTGCTAAATTGTGATGAAATTCAGCCAATGGAAGGAGCAGAACCCATTGATCCGCTGATCTGTTGCAGAAGATCCGGAGGTAGGTTTCAAGTTCCTGATTCATTCGTTTGGTTTTTCCATCTGTCTGAAGATGGTAGGCAGAGGATAGGGCAAAAGAGGGTGATGAAGGCTGCTTTCCATTGATCCTCTGGCACTATTTGTATATTGTGGTATCCCCATTGGATGTCCATTTTGGTGAAGATAGTTGAGTTTCCTATCTGTTCGACAATGGACTGGATGTTTGGTAGAAGATATGCATTCTTTATAGTGTGCTCATTGAGGTATCTATAATATTGGCAGAGTCGGAGCTTTCCATTTTTCTTATCGACAAAGAAGAAGGGTGCTGCTTGGGGGGATTGTGACAGTTTGATTCATCCATTTGCCAGATTTTCTTCCACAAACTTTTTACAGGCCTCTTGTTCAGGAAGAGACAGGGGGTAGACTTTAGCTCTTTTTGGAATGAACGTTTCCTTCAATTTGATGGTATGATCATATGCTCATAAAGGGGGTAGAACATTTGGGGGGTTTTCTTCAAACACGTCCTTGAAGTTTTTATAGTCTTTTGGTAACTCCCTTTTTTCCTGCTTTTTCTTCATTTCTAGTTCTGTGGATAGTGTTGTTTTCATGACATATTCTTCAGTGGTTTCATATCTTTCACAGTATGATGCATGGGTTTCAAAATCAGGATCTTTCCAGAGGTATCTTATGAGATATCTTCTTTCATTCTCTTCGTTCTTTTTCAGAGCTTGTTTTCTGTCTTGGCTTGGTAGTTGGAGGGTTACTCTTCCTGTTGCCCAGTCTATGTCTGGATTTTGTTCCCTAAGCCAGTTCATTCCTAGAATGACATTCTCCTTGCTGGATAGGAGGAGATGGAACATCCAGATTTTCATTACATTTCCAATATGAAAGGTGATCGTCGTTTGGAACCTGATAAGTTCTGCTTGGTTTGTAGTTCCATCTGCATTAATAGCCCTGATGGGTCATGCTATTCTTTTCATAGGTAGATTGTTTTGCCAAAGGATGGCTCATCATCTACATGGACGACCTCCTCATCCAATCCCCCAACAAAAAGGTTCACGCAGAACAAACCAAGCATGTCCTCCAATGCATGAAGAAACTCGACCTTCATCTCAAGCTCGAGAGGTGCAACTTCGCTTTCAAGTAAGTCAAGTACCTTGGAATGATTGTTAGACCCGGACAACTCACCATGGACACTGTCAAGCTAGATGGAATCGCATCCTGGCCCACCCCTGAGAAACTATGCGACGTTCACTCCTTCCTTGGCTTCACCAACATCTACCATCACTTCATCCCTGATTACTCCTCCATTGTCCACCCCCTTATCGATCTCACAAAGAAAACCAGTCCCTGGGCCTGGTCCCCCGAGTGTCAGAAGTCCTTTGAACGTCTTAAAGAACTCTTCCTTGCTCGCCCAGTCCTCCAACTCCCCAACCTCTCTGCCCCATTTGCCATTGCTACTGATGCCTCAAAGTTCACTTTGAATGCAATTCTCCTTCAAACTGACACCAATGGAGACTGGCACCCTTGCTCTTATCTCTCCCAGTTGTTCTTACCAGCAGAACAAAATTACGATATCTATGACCGAGAACTCCTTGCTATCATATGAGCCCTGAAAACCTGGCGCCATTACCTCCATGGCAGCTTCCACCCAGTCCAGGTGTTCACTGACCATAAGAATCTGACCTATTTCCGGTCAGCCCAGAATCTCAACTGCCATCAGGCCCAATGGTTCCTCGACCTTG
Organism: Austroboletus eburneus; assembly: GCA_038090175.1. Taxonomy (NCBI): domain Eukaryota; kingdom Fungi; phylum Basidiomycota; class Agaricomycetes; order Boletales; family Boletaceae; genus Austroboletus; species Austroboletus eburneus. Next base: position 6,770 of record JBBPMF010001035.1, read on the forward strand.
CTGACTTTGACCTGACCATGATCCATGTCTCTGGCAAACTCCTCGCCAGCCCTGATGCCCTCTTCCGATGCTCAGACCTTCTCCCCTCAGACAACATCAACAACGAAGGCATCACCCTCCTTCCCCCCTTCTTGTTCATCAATGTCATTGATGCCATGCTCAAAGAGCACATCTCATCTCATTCTGAGACCGACCCCTTTGTCCTCAAGGCCCTCCAATCCCTTGACGGAACCATTCCCCCTGCCTTCCACTTTCACCTCTTCGACTGGCAGTACAAAGACGGCATCCTCATCTTCCAAGGACGTGTCTATATCCCCTCTAATGACTCTTTATGCTGCTCAATCCTCCAAAGGTGCCATGACCACAAGACCACTGGTCATCCTGGTTATCTCAAAACCTGCCAGCTCATTGCAGCCGAGTTTTGGTGGCCTGGACTTGCCCAATATGTATGAAAATACGTTGAAGGCTGTGCCTTGTGTCAACAAAACAAGGCTAACACCCACCCCACAGTACCCCCTCTCACCCCCATCCGATCCTTCTGCACCCATCCTTTTTAGCAGATTTCCTGTGATCTCATTACCGATCTCCCCATCTCTGCTGGCTTCGATACTTTTTTGGTCATGGTCAACCATGGCCTTACTAAGGGGGTAATTTTATGCCCAACAAAGAAAACCATCACCACCGAAGAAGTCGCCTCCCTTTTCTTCCACTTCAGTCTTCCTCCACTTCAGTCTTTATGATCGAATCATCTCTGATTGAGGCCCACAATTTGCCTCTGCCTTCACCAAAGAGTTGGAACATGTTCTCAACTATTCCCTTGCCCTCTCCACTGCCTACCACCCCCAAACTGATGGTGAAACTGAATGAGTCAATCAAGAAGTCGAAACATACCTTTGAATCTTCTGTGGAAACAATTCCTCCTTGTGGTCTGATCTCATTCCACATGCAGAATTCGCTCACAACCACTGCCCCCACTCTGTCACCGAACAGATCCCATTCTATCTCATGATGGAATATGAACCCCATGCCCTCCCTTCAGTTATCTCTGACTCCCACATCCCCGCCATCACCGACTGCTTTAAATCCCTCATCACTGCTTGAAACGAAGCTCTCGCTGCTCATGAACTTGCTTGCCAAGTCATGGCCTCGTAAAATCACCGATTCTTCACCCCCTTCACCAAGGGATCCAAAGTCTGGCTCGAAGCCAGGATCCTGAAACACTCCATTGTCAACCCCAAGTTCACCCCAAAACATGAAGGACGCTTTACCATTGTCAAGGTCCTATCTCCCATCACATATGAACTCTGCCTCCCATGATCGTGGAAAATCCACCCAATACTCCACACCTCCCTTCTCTCACCCTATCGCGAAAACCCCATACACAGGCCAAACTACCCCTCTCCTCCACCTGACCTTATCAATGGTCAGGAAGAATACGAAATCAAGAAGATCATATGACATCGCGGACCTCCGTCCTCCCATTCCTTCCTGATCCGATGGAAGGGATACTCCACTGAAGAAGATTCTTGGGAACCCGAAAAGAACCTACGGAACTCTGTCTCCCTCCTTGACGACTATAAACATTGCCACTCAATTTCCCCCATCTCCATCCAAACGACACCACTTGCAATCATGTCTATCACCCTCTTATCCCCCTCCCCAGCCCCCAGCAATGTCCCCTCCAACATTGCAGAACCCAGTTGGTTCTCAACCCTCCCTGAAGACACCCTCCCTGAAGTCAATGATCCACTGATTCCCATTCCTTCCTACAATTCATTGGCTCCCCCTTACATCTTTTTCCCTCTTACTTACCACTGTATACCAAAGGCCTTAGGCCCTGTTGTTCGAGTCCCACATGGGCTCTTTTCTTTTCCTCAACCTTTTTCCTGATTACCACTTATGTATTTAGCGTAACTCATCCACAGTTGTATTACTGATACTTTTCCGATGCCGTCACATCTCTTCATAGTGACTCAGCCTTCTTCATGATTCCATCACTTTCTATCACTGACTCACCTGCTTCCCTGACCTACCCTTAACCATTTGACTCGCATATATAAACCCTTGGTACACCGCTGTAGATCCTTATCCAAGACCTCCTACAATCTACCTTGTATCTTGGATTGTCTTCGGTCCCTTAGTTCTCGTCCTACTGTTGAGTGAATGCTCTTTAGAACCCCTTCAACCCACTGCTAGTCTTGCAGTGTCCCTAAAACCTCTGTCAAGGAATACCCTTACAGAACCCTTCAATCCCATCTTCTTGACAGTCCTCAGAAACCCTTGGATCCTGTCTCTTTGATGGTCCCTAGAAACCCTTTGATCCCATCTCTTTGACGGTCCCCCAGCACTTCCACTAAGGCCCTTATTGGATCCCCCTCGACTCCTGTCAGCTGTATAGCAACAGTAATTCTTTGAACCTTTTGTAGGCCATGCCCCGACTACGTCGAGCATAACAGGCAACTGGTGGGGTGCCTTGCTGCATGATAACAGAGGTATGAGGAGAGCTAGATTTTTTGTTACGCTTGTGCAACATCTAGTCCCAGTGTGTCCTCAAAGGCAACACAACATTCTATAGAAATCCTAGGGGTTCTCTGCTGAGACTTGGGACTCAGGCAGAATGAGACTAAACACTGCGTATAATTGCACAGATCTAGCTGGGGAACATACAGGACAACTATTAGGTATTTATACAGTCCAGAATCATCTTGGAATGGAAAGGCAATGGAACAGGACACATGGTATGCTACAATGGCCTCATGGAATCAATGGTGGGAATGGAATAACACTATCACCGAAAGGAGGGCGACAGGAGGAGTGGAGGTCCATGACGAGAACAGTTCTATGGGCACATGGTAAGAGTTACAAATGGGGAAAAAGAGACAAACAGGGTGAGTCCAGAATAGGGATCTTCATATGACCATATGGAGCATAGTCCTCGGGAAACAGAATCCAGTAGCATTCCAGAGATAGTCCATCCTTCGGTTTCCATTCCAGTAGAGGGTTGAAGAGTTCCGGTGGTTCCAGAATTCTGGAACCTTCGGAATTGTGGGAAGGTATGTCGGAAGCGTCGGAACCACAGGAACCAGTTCTGGAACCTTTGGAACCATGCTTACTTGTAACAAGCACGAGGGAATAGTTGAGAGTTTTTCCCAATGCTTTGGCAAAGGTGGAGGCAAACTGAGGGCCTTAATCCGAGATGATACTGTCATAAAGACCAAATTGGAGAAAGACTTTGTGGAAAAAGAGGGCTGCAACCTCTTTGGCGGTGATGGTTTTCTTGGTAGGGCAGAGAATTATCCCCTTAGTAAGACCATGATCGACCATGACCAAGAGAGTATCAAAACCTGAGGATTCGGAGAGGTCAGTGATCAGATCACATGAGATCTGCTGGAAGGGGCAGGTACATGAGGAGTGAATGGGGGTGAGTAGAGGGACAGTGGGGTGGGTATTGGCCTTGTGTTGTTGACATGAGGCACAATCTTCAATGTACTTTTGTATGTATTGAGTGAGGCCTGGCCACCAAAACTTGGTGGTGATGAGCTGATGAGTCTTGAAATAACCAGGGTGACCAGCAGTCTTGTGGTCATGGCAGTGCTGGAGGATGGAGCACCAGAGAGATTCATTGGGGGAAATGTAGACACATCCTTGGAAGGTAAGAATGCCATCTTTGTATTGCCAGTTGGACAGGCAAGACTGAAAGGTTGGGGAAATGGTTCCATCAAGGGATTGAAGGGCCTTGAGGATGAAGGGGTCCATCTTGGAATGAGACAAGATGTGCTCCTAGAGCATGGCATCGACAATGTTGACAAACAAGAATGGGGAAAGGAGGGTGATCCTTTTATTGTCAGCATTATCCAAGGTGATGAGATTAGAGCAGCGGGAGAGGGCATCAGGACTATCAGATCAAAATCTGCAAGATCAAGGAGTCAACGGGCTTGTTGGTGGTTGAGATTCTGTGCTGACTGGAAGTAGGTCAGGTTCTTGTGATCTGTAAAGACTTGGACTGGATGGGAGCTGCCATGGAGATAATGGCACCAGGATTTCAGGGCCCACATGATAGCGAGGAGTTCCCAATTATAGATGTTGTAGTTTTGTTCTGCTGGTGAGAATGACTGGGAGAGATAGAAACAAGGGTGCTAATCCCTGTTGGTATCTGTCTGGAGGAGGATAGCGCCTGAGGTGAAATTAGAGGCATTCGTTGTGATAGCAAATGGAGCGGAGAGGTTTGGGAGTTAGAGGGCTGAGTGGACAAGGAATAGTTCTTTGAGTCAATCAAAGGACTTTTGACATTCGGGGGACCAGGCCCAGGGACTGGTTTTCTTGGTAAGATCAATGAGGGGGTGAGCTACCAAGGAGTAATCCAGGATAATGTGATGATAGAAGTTGGTGAAGCCAAGGAAGGAGCAGACATTGCGAAGCTTCTCTGGGGTGGGCCAGGATGTGATCCCATCAAGTTTGACAGAGTCCATGGTGAGTTGACCAGGTTTGACAGAGTCCATGGTGAGTTGACCAGGTTTGACAATCATTCCTAGGTATTTGACTTCCTTGAAAGTGAAGATGCATTTCTCAAGTTTGAGATGAAGGTTGAGTTCCTTCATTTACTGGAGAACACGCTTAGTTCATTCTGCATGAGTTTTCTCATCAGGGGAGAAGATGAGAAGATCATCCATGTAGATAATGAGCCATTCTTCAGCGATCATATTGTGGAAGGAGTCATTCATGAACCTTTGAAAGGTGGCAGGGGAGTTGATAAGACCAAAGAACATTACAGTCAGTTCAAAGAGTTCTTTATGAATAATAAAGGTGGCTTTCCATTGATGTCCATCTTTGATTTGGACATTATTGTAACTCCATCAAATATTGAACTTTGTGAAGACCTTGGCATCACAGAGTTTGTCAATGAGGTCAGAGACTAGAGTGAGGGGGTAGGCGTCATGAACCATATGTTTGTTGAGATACTGGTAGTCCTGACATGGATGGAGTCCACCATCCTTTTTTTTTGACGAAGATGAATGGGGAGGCTTGGGGGGATTTCGAGGGTCATATCTTGCCTGAAGTGAGAGTGAGATTTTCATTAAGGAAGGTTTCTGTAGCCTTGTGCTCATCTGGGGAGAGTGGGTAAATCTTTCTGACCTTGGGTATGAAAAATTCGTCAAGATTAATCTCATGATCATAAGGGTGTGAGGGGAGTACATGGTCCATAGATTTCTTTGACAAGACAGAGGTGAAGTTGGAGTATTCAGGGGGGAGGGTGACCTTGGGTTTGGCTTTTTTGGCAGCCATGGCCAACTCAGTAGAGTTCATGAGCTTGGCAATGAGGGGATTGCCTTTGGGGATGATACAGTTGACAGTATAGTTGTCATGAGTGCGGCAGAGGTATTGTGGTTCCTTCTCATAGTTGAGGTATTTATAAAGGCATCCATCATAGACAGAGTCTACTTAGATGTCACAAGGGGATTGAGGGGAGAGCTTGAACTGCTGGAAATGAGTTTTGTATTGGTTCAAGTCAACTTTGTGGAGCATGTAGAGCTTTTTGAATTGATCCATAGACTTGTTAATGGAGAAAGTCTGACCAAATCAGTCGATGGTGGGGTTGACAGCTTTCAACCAGGGGAGGCCAAGGGTAAGGTTTTGTTGACCACAAGCCATGACATAGAATAGGACTTTGTGAGTGAGTCCTTCAATGTGAATGAAGAGTTCAGTGGTGAAGGGAACTTCTCCTTTATCCATAGGTCCCTGATTGAGATTGATGATGTTGAGGAGAAAGGGTAGTTGGGTGGTGGGGATCTTGTTTTTGCAGACAAAGCCCCAGTCAATGCAAGAAATGTCAGCACTGCTATCTGTTACGATTCGCGTATGCACTACTCCTTTTCTCTTCTTACCTTAGTCTGTGTAACAGACAGTGCTCCTGCTGTTCGAGTCCCACTCGAGCCACTTTATTTCTCTTGCATTCCTTTATCTCTGCTTATCTATTTAGCGTGACTCATCTGCAGTATCCGCAGTTGTATTATCACCATCTATCTCTGACTCGTTCCTCTTCTTTGCGATTCCATCGCTTTCTATTAGTCGAGTCATCCCTTTTACGCTCCGCTTCATTCAACCTTGACTTGCGTATATAAACCCCTCGATACCCTCGATGTATTCCGCAAGTTAGACCTATCCGAATCTACCTTGATCATTGATTCCTCTTGGGTCCCCCAGTCCTCACCTTACTGTTGAGTAGGCGCTCCCTTCATACCCTCGTCGCCGCATTATCACGCGGTTTCCCCTCGCCCCTGAGTCGCGACATACGTCGACCAGGTCAACAGCTCATGACATACTGCTGAGACTGAGGATAGAGAATCGCCCTCTATCAAACCCTT
>JBBPMF010001036.1:0-13127 GCA_038090175.1 Austroboletus eburneus
GTCAGAAAAGTATCAGGAGAGAAAGGTACCTCAATGAAGTAGAAGCCACGACCATGGCTATCATGACCACAAATGTTGGCACGGAATCCGTGGCGATGTTGATTATGGCGAGGATGGTCAAGAGCACGTTGAAGGGGTTCCAGATAGCAGTCCACAGAATCCACAGAGCGGCCAAAGGACGCTCACTGACGGGTATGTTCAAACCGTGAGTGTTGAGAATCTCTGCAGCAGTTTCTTCCAACAGTCCGTCAGGGCTCCATGCGGGCTCGCGCCTAGATAGACAATCGGAGTGTAGAGGAGGCACGGAAGAGAACGCAGGACTTACTCGAATAACTCGGAAACGGGGACGCGAGCGAACTGGGCGAGCCTGGCCGTGAGCTCGGCCTCTTTGGTCTGGGCAGCAGACCTGGATATGTCGGGACCGTGCTTCTCAGATTCGGCAACAGGCCTGAATCGGGCAGGAACGAATCTCGAGGCGAGAATGGTGTCGAATGTGAAGGGCATGGTGAACCTGGGTTACGAAGATCAACGGAGTGGATACGACCGGCAAGATAAATCTACCTTTTGTTTTCGTGGTGGAGAAGTTTACGGGTGTGTAACCTGCGAAGGCGAGCAGACTGGAAGAAAGAGTTGGATCAAAGGTAGAGTGGAGGGGCAGAGGAACGCACAGAGACGTAGGTAAAGGCGCACAAAAACTCCCATCTGTTGGATAGCGTTTCTGAGGAATGTGCAACATGGCTTCTCGAGGCTTTATACTAGACCGGAAAACTTTCGAAGCTCCGACAAGACGGGACAGGACAGGAACAGGGCCGGAAGTCCGCATGGGAAAGGCTCCGACGTCCATGGTCGGAAATTCGCCATTGGCCCATTATATTACGTTAATATCGATCAACCATACTCCGGCACGCGTGGTCGATCACCTCCGTATCCAAGACGCAACTGGGAATGCAGTTCTCACCGGAAATTTTCCAAGCGAGGAGCATCGCCGCCAAATGAGAATCATGAGTGTCCTAAGACTAAGCCAGTGTCGTTCTGCGAGGCTGTCAGTAACAGGTAATAAAATGACCCTGTGACTCGTGGAGTTCCACTTCGTGAGGCTTGCCGGTAATTATCAAGATAATGGGGTGTACGTGTATCAATAACGGACATTGAACATCTGGATGTAGGGCATGGGGTTGGCGGACACCGCCTCTCTTATCAAAAGGATTTCCGTTTTCATTTAAATTCTATTCCAGAGCCGGCAACCGAGGCACACCTTTCTCATTCTCGGAACGACGAACTACCCGGTCCGCGGATTGCACGTGTGGCAGTGAGGCATCTTATCGTTCTGGTCGTAGCGTTTTGGCACGAACTCGGTCATGTCCTTCCTTACGAACGGTACCTATGCAGACTTACTCCCTGACGACGGTCACACTGCCGTCTGATACTCCACCGAACGAACACCCGCCATACGACATCGATACAGCCTATAGTAGTACTAGTGGTGACGTTATGACCAGTCTGGTTAGTGGACCATGATGGGTTATCTTTGTGCTCGAGGAACACCTCATGGTCAAGTACATAGCATTCCTTTCATCAAGAATCACATCAGTACCAGTCCGCATACAACCAGCGAGAATCGATTTTGGAAATCTCACTAAACCATAGTTATCCATATGGAGAAAGAACCTGGGTCTGAAGGTTCCCGAGCACACTCCTTGACGGCAAACGGGCTGTCGTAAGCTTGGTAGCACATCGACAATCTTACAGCCTCTGAGTTTCCTCTTCTCGGCAAAGCTCCACAATCTGTTCATATCCAGGATACTCGGGCAGGTTGAGTTGAAACTTTTCCTCCATTGCCCTAAGTAATCAATGTCAAACAATGCCAGGCGACGCATAATCGAACACTGACCTGGGAACAAACCTCCCTCCGAGGAAGTGTCGTCCCCTGAAAGACCGCACCCCTTGTTTTGGTGCAGTCAAGCTTACCAACACGTCAGGCACGATACCCCTGCCTTCATCATTTCCTTTTTCAACATCCCATCCACTGGGGATATCGACAGAGACTATAGGTCTTTTCGAGGATGAAATAAGCGGTAGGACCTTATCAAAGGGTGCACGAACGGGACCCTTGAATGAAAACCCAAAGATAGCATCCAAGATGACGTCCGACGAAGAGATGGCCGATCGGAGCAAATCCATGCTCGAATCAGGAGGTAGCGTCTTAATGTTCATATTTTCGCACTGCTTGTGCAACCGCTGTGCCCGAACTCGTGAGGAAGATCCATAGGGAAAAGTAAAGTCAGGTAACCTTGTAAATATCTTTTGACCCTGGCTAACGAGCAAAGGTTTGAGTCAAGACGCATCGCCCCTCAATGCATATAAATACAGATACCTTGGGCATGTAGATGGTGGATTCGTAGCCAAACATGCCTGGTCGCCATGGCCGTCATCTTGATTGTCAATCGTTCATTTGATGACGAGGAACGAACCAAGGTGTCTTGCCGCAACCAACCCATCACCCCCCTGATTACCAGGTCCACAACAAACGAGAACTTTTGGGTACTTTTCTCTGTCGTAAACTTTTGCAAGCGTTTGCGCACAAGCAAGTCCAGCGAGTTCCATGAGCTTAAGTGCAATCAAGTTCTATTAGAGCATCAGCAGTACGAACTATTTCGTACCTGATCAAGACTAAATGCCCCCCAGGCATTCATGAGTTCTTCATCAATCTGAGAATCCATCAGTCACGGTGTGCCGCAGGGTACAATATATGGTTCGCCTGTTGGGCAATTCTTGCAGTGAGATAGCGGATGGACATGGTGGTCCTAGATCAACTAAATATTCGGATCTCGGAAATACCATTTAATCCGGAGACCCAACAAGATATAACACTATGATGTACTACCTAGTACAAAACACAACACTGAGCTACTGTCAAATACTAAGTTAGAAAAATGCAAAAGAAACGAATCTGAGACAATCCAGTAGGCTACACTTCCCAACATGCCATTCACAACGAGGAAGGCTTCGCACAAACACGGCGATGCTCGTCCCAGTCCTTCTTCTGATGTTCAGGAGAGCAATATTTGACCAACCTGCACTTGCTACAGACAAGGCCGTTTATGGGTGATGTGTCGACAGAGTCGGCACTGCTTTGACCACCTTCGGAACCCTCACTACTCTCAGCACCTCGCGGAGCCTCTGTGCTGAAGCAGACATTACAGTCGATCCAGTTGCACATTTCCATCGCTTTAACCTTCTTCCCGTAGCGGCCACCACGTCTTATTGAGAGAACCACGGCGCTTTCAAGACCCCGTCTAGGGAAGCGAATCATTTCACAGTCGTCGTTGCAGCAAGGGTTTGGGCATCCACTGGGGAAGTCAAAAAAGATATCCTCCGCGGGCACGAAGAGAGGATGCGTAAAGAGAATCTGAGAGTAAGAGGTCGTCTGATGGGAGAACAAGATGATGAACGGCGGTTTTCTTTCGTATAATATTGCTCGGAAAACAAGGTCGATCTGAGGAAAGCACGGTGTACGTCGCTGCTTGAGTAGAGTATGACTAAGGCGCATATCTGAACAGCAGAAATTTGTGAGGTTTAGAACATGAACAAAAGGGACAAATGACGAACGGTTGTATTGAATTTCGCTCGCTATGCTCGGTTTACACGGTCGGCCGCCGTATGCATGCTGACATACAAGTTTGAAATACTCCGTAACGTCGTCCATCTCTTGTCGCTTCAAATCTGTCACAATAATGTATACATCGTCGCAGCTATGATCGTGCATGCCACGCAAGAGCATGAGCTCGGGTAGCTGATAGGAAAAGCCATGAGTGCGAGCAGAGTGGATGGTGGAATAAAGTGACATACCATCGTAAATACGACGGGCATCATGGATAGTTTTCTGTCTTGCATTGATCTGTGATGGTAGACATGCGTGGTCCACGTTCGGTCGAGGGGGATGAGCCGACCCGTATCGACGGTTCGGCAGAAGATATTTTCGGGAACAAAGTCGCCTTTATTCCAGACCACGACCTGACGCCGTAACGTATTGGAAGCGTGCTTGCGCTCCCTGACAGCCTGGAACCATTCCCAATAGGCATCATTGCGATGTTCGAGCCATTTGTCGATCAGCATGTCAGTGGCATCGTGGTCGAGCGATTTGCATACTAGCTCGCTCATCGCGAGAGTGGGCTGAGAAAGCGCGGAATAGTGTCGAGCCTGCTGTTTCATGCGGTGCCAGATGGTTTTGATGGCAGCAATAAAGACCCTGCTTGGGGACAAGCATCAATCAATTCAGTACACCGGCCCTAAACGCCGATACGTCCGAAATTAGGCCCTCTATCTAAACTACCATTCTACTACTCAGCAGTGTACGAACGAACAGCTACCCCGAGTGCAGCTGCATGGCCTCTGGTCTGTCCAAACATCGTCAGACGTCGTTACCATGCACAAATTTCTAATTCATACCGATTTTCAGGCGCAGACATGAGGCCTCACAGTCACCTGCACCACACTCCAATAATGCTTGCAAGCGCTCGTTCTCTTCGATCCTCCGTCCGCACGCCGTCTCCCAATACACCTTACTCCGCAGGTGACACGCGAGATACCCGCTGCTGAAGATGTGGTTGGTCAACTGGGCCACGATCTCGAACTTTGTCTCTGGGGCGTCGAGTCGAACACGCTGCGTGACAACAGGTGCAGCAGGCTTGTGAAGATAATGGTAGCTGAACCACACAGCAGGCACGGAATCAGCTGGAATGCATGTCAAATGCTGGACATGTACTTCGTTCGTGTTGCTCACCAATGACGAGACGAAGGGCGGTTTGGGGACACTTGCCCGCGCCGTTTGTCAAAAGCTCTTCGACCAAGTGTGCACCACCCACACGATTTCCCTCGTGATTCTCCCAGAAGGAGACGGACCGGTGCTTAGCATCGATGAAACCCTGGCAAAACAGATGCTCAAGGACATCCTCCAGGTCCACGAGCCTGTGGTTCTGAAACTCCAATTCGATGAGTTGGGCCGTAGCAGGTTTATCACAGCGGGACACTTGGTGGTAGGTCAACCAGAGCTCGTTGTGGGTCATTGTGCGAGGAATTTGGGAGAAAAAGGCCAAAACAACGGCAGCTGAATTGACGGCCTTTTAATACATCGCGATCATACTAATATCAGGGTTGTTGGTGACATTCGTGAAGAGACTCGTTCGCTTATTTTTGAGCAGCATTATGATGTCGTCAGTCGAGTCCGCCACGATACTCGCCGAACAGTTGGTTAGGCGATTCATTGAAGACAAATCGTGGCAGTTATATTATCACCAACTACACGTTTTCATGTCGACCACCAGTGACTCGTCATTAAACGTGGTTGAACCAGAACGATCAATTTTATGTCCTTGCCAAGTACCGTAATGTACGGCGTTTCGCCTTTGTCACCCAGATACTTAGAACTGCGTATTATTGAGCAACGGTTTTACTACCGCTCATTTTATTGCGTACGATCCATGGTGGTCAAAGTGCGGCTATAAGACACACAGTACCTACCGAAAAAACATCTTACGACGTCTATTTACCTAGTTTCCACATCCCATCTTTCACGGTAGCTAATCCCTCTCGTTTCGCAGCTTCCATAAAAGTACCAAGTTGCTCAATGGTGCGGTCGTAACCAGGGGCAAGCCGTAGCATTGTTTGTATACGGTCAAGCGGTAGCGAACCCAAGTTTGTGAGCATGCCTTCGATGAACTGTAATAGATACATCAAACAACGCATCCAGGTATATGAGATAACGTACCTTCCAATAAACTTTCATTTGTTCTGCTTGTTGCTGTTGAACACTCATCATTGGCGGCAGTTCATCCTCTCCGGTAGCTACAGCTCGAAAGTCAGGACAAGGGCGAGAACGGCAAGTAGTGGGGATAAACATGCCTAGCCTTGGAACCGTTGTTCTGGTTCCAGGTGTGCCTTCTTCCTCTGTAGAAAGCAATTTGAACACATTTTCACTTTCCTCTTTCAGAACACGCATGTCGACCCATGTAGCAAGCGACTTCAAGGCCGCACTGCGGCTCACAGTGCCTACCCTTGAGATCAACTCATCAACTGTCCATATATCTATAATGTTCATGGTGAGCGCCACAGTGAATATTCAGGATGAACAAGTCATACCCTTTTCCGAGAAAAGCTCGATAAATGCCGCTTCTAGAGGTGGGACGTCCGCACTGACGGTACGGCCGTCAAATTCTAGTTCAACTTGCACTCGTCCAAGATGAGGCAGCCAACGCAGAACTTTGTCAGGTTTGAATGTAGTGAACTCCTTGGCATACTGTTCTTGCAGACTTCGCGAAAAGATGAGCTTGTATTCTGTAGGTTGACGGTAGACTTACGCCTGAAATTGACCCGGCATAACGATGTTGCTGGTTTCCAGAGCAGGCCAGAAATGTCGTGAGATGATCGTTGGATGTATGACGCACTTTTTCCTATGAGTAGAGTCGCATATTTTAAATACATTTGTGCTTACAGGACGCTGGGATTGAACATGTTGGTCAATTCGCCTCGAATCTGTCATATCCCGAAGCATCACTTCGCAAACTTGCAAAGCTGACTCTCCGAAACGAATCTTTAGGATTTCGATATTACGGCGCTTCACGACGATTATCAATATAAAAAGGATTAGCTAAATAAGCGACCCACCTCTCGGTCAAAGTTACCATTTTTTATCGAAAGCAATCGCTGTGCAAGTAGTACTTGCAGCTCCTGGATGAAAAGGTCCTTTGAGTCATATATACTGACAATGGTGCTTATGATATCACTGGTTTTACTAGCGCGGAAATCTTTGGTTGAAGTCAACCATACAAGATGATGAACCACAAGAGGAAAAAATATACCAGGACCCGCATCTATTGGCTCGGGTGTCCATTCAGGGTCTGCGTAATTTTCTATCTCTGGTTGTTGAAGTGGTTGAATAGGTTCGTTGTCATCAACCAATGAGTCGCCACTTTCACCGTCGCCGACTAAACTTGCAACAACAGATCTGATAACATCTGGTCGATCTCTTGAAACGATATAAACAAAGGGATTGCGAAGATATGTCAACAGCATTACCGCAGATATCGACGTATTGGATCTGCCACCTTGAATAAGAGAACGCCAGGGGGATCCACAATCCTTAAGCATTTAATCGTTGAAACATAAGATAGGAGAATATCTTTTGTGTCCGCTCCCGGGTGAAGTAGACGTTTCTTGTTTCTGGAAATCTGTTAACCAACATAAAAATCATTTTGTGGACATGACCAACGCTCGTCGAATGGATTGAATTAACTCTGCGCGTTGATCAACTCTTTGCAAACATTCCTATGCTTGAAAGGTTAGTTGCCAAGGAATGACTGCAAGCAAAATTACCTTAAGGTCTTGAAGGGCGCCCATGGAATCCGGGAAATCTACGATGATGTCGAATATCTCGCGCGTGCTACACCAGCAATTACCAAGCCAGCACAACGGTAACAACTACTCACATACCGCAAGTCGCAAAGAGTCTTATGCATATGAAAGTCAAACCTAGATCCGACACCCTGCATCATCGTTTTCGCCTCATCAGCTTTGAAAGATGAGCAATGGGTTATTTCAGAGAATATGTAATCGTACCGTTCGTTGCCCCTCTAGCAAAGGGCCATAGTATCCAGGGGACAATCCTATTGATCATCCAGGCACGAAGACCTGCTAGCATTGGTGTCTCCCATGAGCTCGCACAAGTTTGTAGCACGTGCGTTTCGATGTATTCGTATCCCACGCTAGCTATAAGCGTTTCATAACGTTCGATGAGGCTCAGGGTGTCGAAAGCCTGCCAGAGCTGGCGATCCTGCTGATCGGATGGTTGTGATACGGTCCTGACAAGCGTTGCGGCGACAAGAGCCTTGACTCCTCGCGCAAAGGAAGCAGGGAGGATGGAGAACAGGTGTGTTTGAAATGCAAGTGTGTATGAGGATGTAATAGTTTGGCCGAGTCTATGCGGAAGATGTTACCGATGTGCAGACAAGGTGGGGACGGAAAATTACTCGGTATTCGGTTTCCAAGCGTCATACCACTCGGCAAGTCGGAAAATGAGCTTTCTCACTGTCTCCGGGTCTGAATTCGACTAAACTTGCGTAAGGGTCAAGTGAAATGACTAGAAGAGGGAATACCTCGTAAATGTTCATGTAAATTTCAACCTCACGCGCAATCAAGTGCTGGCTTTTGTGCACATCTTCTATAAGATAGTTATGTTTCAAATCAAAGAGTGAAAATACCATGAACCAGACCAAGAAAGACCTCTAGGATAACTGGCAATCGTCTACATTTGTTGATTATATCAAAAGCCTCCCTGACTTGGCGCATGTCTATCGGAGAAGCGCTTCAGTGCTTTCCGAGTCGGAGGGGGAGAGAAAAGAAAACATTTTACCATACCGTGGACGAGAGGCTGGGTCATTCAAGTCGCACGGCTTCAGGAATGCGGTTGCCAAAGTCCAAGCCTGCTCAAGTACGATGAGTATCCGCAAGGAGTTAGAAGGTATGGCGCATACATGGCTAAAGCTCATGAGACCCGATATCCCAGGCTCCCCACGATTTATACGAGCAAATGATTCTTGCCATTTTGCAGCGACCTGGGCTCGCACCGCGTTCGACGCCATCTGAAAAGCTAATTTACACAGCCACAGGCACTCGATGACATTTAACTGACAATGTACTATGCCACGGCCCTACGAGCATCCCTGAAAGGCCAGACGTGTAGATTTCCTAATTCACAGAACAGTATGTACATGGTTTTTACAAGAGAAGCAAGAAATTTTTGAAAAAAAAAAAAGCCATGTCAGAGCGTCGTGACAACTTTTGGCGTCACTCAGGCTGCCGGTAGCAATTCCGAGTCGGACGCCACTCCGACAGTATTCACGACGTACGTTGTGATAATTCGGATGAGGAGCACGGATGCTTCAGTGAATGATAAGTGGACCTGAAATATTCGTTTTATATCACATCACATCGCCGCTCATTGCGTATGAACACGAGGAACAAAAAAATGCCAAACCATCAGATGAAAAGCGACAGTTTACTCGACAACAGAGAAATCGTACTGAGCCGCAGTCAACGGCACTATTGCCTACGCTGTCACTGTTGCTCAGACCAGATATCTATGTGTTGCTCTCCACTCGGATGGCACCAACTCCACCCTACAAACTGCAATATGCAACAATAGCATAGAACAACAGGTGATACAGAAACCTATGTAGAATGTTCACTCACTTCCAAGTGGAGTAAAATTCCCTTCAGGCTGGTTCACTATACAGTGTCAAGACGGGGAGCCTTTATTGTGCCCAACGGGCTCGGAGCATCTTTGGGACAGCGCGCGCATCATTTTCAATGCCATAGTATCTTAATGAGACCACAAGCCAACCATCTGAATATGCGTATGTGGCATTTAATTTTGCCATCGATGACGTCGTACATCCGGTGCTGTTTAGGTGGGCAACCACTCACTTATTACTTATCGAGCAGCGACCGTCGAGTTACAGGGAAATACATTACATCTTTTGTTTACCTTTGACAACCGTATCTTCATAGTCAAACGAGTCGTCTGTATCGTTGCGGAATTCACCCTTCCAAGGACCATCCGATACTGTCTGACGGATATCTGCAGTTGACATAGTCACCATGCTACGCATGATGTTATCGATGTTGTTGTCCGACGAGGATTGTTCCAATCCTATCCGCGATCCTCGCATGAGTATCTGCCTAGGATTCTCTTCATCCTCGAGATGTTGAATTCGGCCTCTCAGGCTTTCCAAAATCATAAGAAACACTGGACGGGGTAAGTGTGTGCCGAGTGCTCATGCGTGGTCTACCAACCATTCTCCTCCGTCTGATTCTCCGGCAAGGGATTTGGAATCAACACAGGGTACGACATGCGTTCTTCTTCGATCCTTGGACCATCCAGCTTCAGTTTCGATGACCATTTCTGTTCAAAGGCTTCGGGACTCAGCTCCGAATCGGACTGAGTGGATTCGTCTGGTCCGTAGGCTGTACCCACAGAACTGGCCGGTGAAGGTGCGCGGATAACAGGAGAGGCGTAGGCAGGGTCGCCCGTGTGGATCAGTGGCGCGTTCGGCATGAGGATTCGTTGCTGCAAACGTGATCTGACACGACGCGGTGTGACATTGTTGATTAACGCGATGCGTGACTATCAGTCACGCGCGATCTCCCTTTAAATTCTTCTTAACGCGTCTCTCCATCCCTTCGTCCGCTCCATCATCTTAGCACCGTTATCTTGTACTTGTCTTGCCCATGGCCTATGTTTTCAAGAGAGGTGGGTATCTTGTCTTCTTTTATTGGTCAGCGTTGACCGTGGCGCGTCGTATCACGTTGTAGATGGGTGAGCTACTTCGTTATTCGTGATGCGACGCGTTTGGTTGACGCCTTAGTCCAGACGTAAGGAGAATGTGCAGTTTGACAAGGTATATCGCGTCCCTTGTGACATGATGATCTCGTTTACTTTAGCAATAGATCACGGCGAGGATAAACAAACTCTGCTATGGCCTCGATATAGACTATATCGATCCCATCGAGTAAGTATCATTTCGGATAATTAATCTCAGAAACTCATCGTACACAGGGTGGCGAAAAAAGTGATAGCTGGCGTATACCAAGGCGTCACTACAGTTGAACTCGACGTCAGTTTTCCCGCATGCTAACCTGCGTATACTTACGTTGCATTAGAATCTTGCCGCAGAAACTGCTGCTTATCTCACTACGAAACATCCCGATTATGCCGTACTTGCAGCACGCATAGCTATCTCTAACTTACACAAGGAAACGAGAAAGAGTTTCTCTGCAGTGATCAAAGATCTATACGACTATGGTAAGCGGCTTTATTACCAAGTACATGGCTTGTCTGATGGTTTTACAGTCAACCCAAAGAATGGTCGTCCGGCGGGTATGATCTCAGAGTCGACATTCGAGGTTGTGCAGAAGCATGCTGCCACGCTAGACTCTGCAATCATATACGACCGCGACTTCAACTACAATTAGTAAGTCGTGATTAGGTTGAATGTTCGTTACTAAACTAGCGTGCGCAGCTTTGGCTTCAAAACGCTTGAGAGATCTTACTTGCTCAGAATCAATGGTCGTGTTGCGGAGCGTCCTCAACACATGATCATGCGAGTGGCTGTCGGCATTCACGGCGACAATATCGAACGCGTATTGGAAACGTATAATTTAATGTCCGAACGGTACTTTACTCATGCGTCACCCACGCTTTTCAATGCTGGCACTCCCCATCCACAACTCAGTTCTTGTTTTCTTGTTTGTATGAAGGATGATTCGATTGAGGGCATCTATGACACTCTCAAAACTTGTGCCATGATCAGCAAGACTGCTGGAGGCATTGGTTTAAGTATCCATAGTATCCGGGCGACGGGGTAAGTGTATCTCTTACTCATTCGTTGACGAAAGCAGACTTTTTCTGCAGGTCGTACATCGCAGGTACCAATGGTTATTCAAATGGCATAGTGCCTATGCTCCGTGCATATGATGCAACGGCACGTTACGTCGATCAAGGAGGTAATAAGCGCCCTGGTGCTTTCGCAATCTATCTGGAGCCTTGGCACAACGATGTATTTGACTTCATTGATCTCCGAAAGAATCATGGTAAGGAAGAGGCTCGTGCTCGTGACCTCTTCTACGCTCTTTGGATACCTGATCTTTTGTGCGTCATTTTCTCTTGATTTTATGTTCCAGTTTAAATAATACCTTCCAGCATGAAACGTGTAGAGGCGGACAAGGACTGGTCACTTTTTTGTCCGAATGAGGCACCTGGGATGGCCGACTGTTGGGGTGAAGAGTTCGAAGCTTTGTACGAAAGGTACGAAAGAGAAGGCCGCGCGCGTAGGACCGTTCCCGCGCAGAAGCTTTGGTACGCCATCCTGGAAGCGCAAATCGAGACCGGAGGACCTTTCATGGTTTACAAGGATTCGGCTAATCGTACGTGTATCTTCATTCGAGTTTACCAACCTAACCCCCCGTCTAGGAAAGTCCAATCAACAAAATCTCGGCACAATCAAGTCGTCTAATCTGTGCACTGAAATTATCGAATATTCTTCTCCCGATGAAGTTGCTGTATGCAATCTTGCTTCTCTTGCCCTTCCTACCTTCATTACGAATGGCCAATACGACTTCAAAAAACTCCACGATGTTACAAAGGTTGTCACATACAACCTCAACCGCATCATCGACACCAACTACTACCCCGTTCCCGAAGCACGCAGATCCAACATGCGCCATCGCCCCATCGGCCTCGGCGTTCAGGGTCTAGCTGATGCCTTTATGATCCTGCGCCTTCCCTTCGACTCCCCAGAGGCTGGGGAACTCAACGTGAAGATTTTTGAAACAATCTATCATGCATCACTTGAAGCAAGCTGCGAGTTGGCGGAAAAGGAGGGGTCCTATGAAACTTTCCGTGGCAGTCCTGCAGACCTTGGCCAACTCCAGTATGACCTCTGGGGAGTTACGCCTACCGACCTTTGGGATTGGGCATCGTTGAAGGAGAAGATCGCCCGAAGTGGTTTGAGGAACTCTCTCTTGTTAGCTCCTATGCCTACGGCTTCGACAAGCCAAATCCTCGGGTTCAATGAATGCTTCGAGCCATACACGAGGTAGGTTGCTTCGCCCCCTGCATTGAACAAGTAACTAAAAACGTTTAGTAACATCTACACTCGCCGTGTTCTGGCCGGTGAATTCCAGATCGTTTGTCCATGGCTTCTAAGGGATCTTGTCGAACGTGGTCTCTGGAATGACACGATGAAAAATATGATAATCGCGCACAATGGCTCGGTAGCCAATATCCCCAGTATACCCGATGACGTCAAAGCGATCTACAAAACTGTCTGGGAGATCAGTCAGAAAAAAGTCATTGACATGGCTGCAGATCGCGGCGCCTTTATATGTCAAAGCCAGAGCCTCAACATCCATTTACAAGCACCTAATCTGCGTCAACTCACAAGTATGCATTTTTATGGATGGAAGAAGGGGCTTAAGACGGGGATGTATTATCTCCGTACGCGGCCCGCTGCACAGGCCATCCAGTTCACGATCGATCAGAACACTCTTAAAACTGCCAAGATGCATGAGGT
>JBBPMF010001037.1:0-13080 GCA_038090175.1 Austroboletus eburneus
CTCCGTCATTGAGCTCGTCAACGAGTTCTCTCGCTTGAGTCTTGACGACTCTCCTCTGACCTCTGGTCACTCCGTACCTCTGCTCTGCTCCCCTCGTAAATCAGGGACAACGGAACTGGACAAGGGCGCACCACATAAGGTGAAGCCGAAGTCCCTACTCCCTCCGACCAACTCCGGTGCTCCGGAGTTTGCTACCCAGTCCCCGATGGACCCGTACTTAACATCCGCGACGACTTCGTTTCACCTCTGCGCACTGAACCCCAGTCGCCCAGCACCCGGTGCACTCTCCTTCCCCCAATATGGACCCTTTCATCTCTCTCAAGGCAGACTTTAATGATGCCGGCTCTGGTTACAGTGACTTCTAAGGTCTTCATCAGGGACTTGACCCTTAACTGGGGGGTAATGTTACGATTCGCGTATATCCCTTATTCTTTACCTTAGCTCTCTCAACAGACACTGCTCTCACCGTTCGAGTCCCGCCTGAGCCACTTTATTATTCTCTTTTTCTTATTATCACTTACCTATTTAGCATGACTCATCCGCAGTATCCGCAGCTGTATTACCACCACTTATCTCTGACTCGTTCCCCTTCTTTGCGATTCCATCGCTTTCTATAGTCAAGTCATCCCCTTTACGCTCCACTTTATTCTCTTTTGACTCGCATATATAAACCCCTCGATACCCTCGATGTATTCCCCAAGTTAGACCTATCCAAATCTACCTTGATCATCAATTCCTCTCGGATCCCCCAGTTCTCGCCTTACTGTTGAGTAGGCACTCTCTTCATGAAACGACTCAAATAAAGAGGAGTTTAAAGAGTAGAGTGAGCGACCATTTTGGTCCTTCAGAGGGAAGAAGCTTGGTTTAGAGGAAATCTCCAAGACTTCAAAGCTGGGGACTCCAGCCTCGAAGCCCGGGGGTTTATATACTATTCTACTGTGTGTACATGTTTGTGTAAATACCATAAAGAGACATTGTACCATGATAAGAAGAAAATACATGATTGGTCGATAAGAATGCATAAGTCATAAAGAAGCACGTCCATGAGAGAAAGAAGTAAAGAAGCATGCCTTGTGTGATGGGCATGTCAGGCATGAGGTGTGACGTCATAGATAAGAGATAAGGGTCTAGCCCTTGAGCATGTGACAAGTTACACGACTTGTGGTCTAGACTGCTGAGGTAAGCAGTCATGTGATAAGTTATGGTGGAAAACGTCTAAGTCCCAGTGGCCTTGTGCCAATAGGGGTTTTCCTTATATAGGAGGTCAGGAGTTCGACTCCTGCCATGAGCAAGTTTTTAAATAGTGTAAAGAGCGTTCGTAACACCACCCCCCCTCTATGGGTCAGATTCCTAGATGACCGGAGTGGGTATGTTGTCTATGTCATAGGGGTTAAATATGTTGAAATGAGTAAAGGCTCCCCGTGCTAGGGCCTTTGGGTTCATTTTGTGGAATAATGCAACTGCGTCTGCTGCATTTCTTAAATTAGACATTGGTTCCCAGGTGCACTCCTTTTCTGAGTAGCCAGCCCAGTGGACCAAGTATTCTTTTCATCGTCCATTCCAGCGGACGTCTATGATGTGCTCTACCTCATACTTGACTTCCAATTTGTCATTGACTAAAACTGGACCAGGTTGAAACACTGGTTGTCCGTTGAGGTGGCATAAATAAGGTTTAACCCTGGATACGTTTACCACAGGGTGTATTTTCATGTTATGTGGGAGTTTAAGATGCACTGCATTATTTCCCACGCATCGTGTGATTTTGAAGGGTCCTAGCCACTTCTCTGTTAATTTACGCGAATCTCGCTTCAAGCGGAGATTGCCAGTAGATAGAAGCACTTCATCTCCGATGGAGTACTTCGGGGCGTCAGAGTGGTGTTTATCTGCCTGCACCTTCATCTTTTTCTGAGCCTGCTCAATATTATCCCTTGTGGATTTTTATATAGAGGTAATATTATTGGCTAACTTGTCGGCTGCTGGAGCTCGACTAGTGCTGGGTTCTATCCCCATTCTTGGTATATAGGTCCGTGTAACCTCGAACGGAGCTTTTTGTGTAGAAGCCTGCTTCTTCGTGTTGTAACTGAATTGGGCGATGGGTAACCAGTCTGCCCATTCAGTCTGCTTTTCATGGCAGTAGATCTGGAGATACTGCTGGAGATCTCTGATCATTCTCTCCGTCTGACTGTCTGTCTGCGGATGAGATGCTGTGGATAACTTAGGTTTAATGCCGAGTCGCTTGCACAGTTCCATCATCACTTGAGATGCGAATTGTGGCCCGCGGTCAGATATGATAGAGCGTGGGATTCCGTGGTTAGTCCACACGCAATGTAAATATAGGCGAGCTGTCTCCAGAGCGGTTGCCGTTTTATTCGTGGGAATGAACTCTACCTCTTTGCTAAATCGATCGACGACGATGAGGATAGAGTCACTTCCATTAGATAGGGGGAGATCCGTGAGGAAATCCGCAGATACATCTACCCATGGGGCCGTGGAGACCTCCAAAGGCTCAAGCTTGCCGGCTGGCGGCTTATTGCCTGTCTTCATTCATTGACACACATCGCATCTAGCGATGTATTCTTTTACATAGGTGGCCATTCCTGGCCAGCCATAGTATGGGTGGCCAGAAGAAGGGGTGTCGTGGCAATTCGTTACCACATCTCGTCGTAGATCTTCATCTGATGGGACAAAGATCTTGTTGTCATTGGTCCTGATGAGTGGACTTTTGACATCTTCTGTGAAGCCTTTTTTGTAAAGCTTCTGTATCTTGCCTTCCTTCATCAGAAGGGTGGCTTGCTTTATTCATTCTAATAATTTATCGCCTTCATCTTGGATCTGGATAGTCCCGATCTGCTCTGGCGGTATGACAAGAACCTGCTTGTTGTCTTTCTCTACTTCTTCCGCATGATCTTCCCTGCGAGAGAGAGCGTCTGCTTTTCCCATTGTGGACCCTGGTTTGTGGTACGACTTATGGTCAAATCGAGATAGATATTGCACCCAGCGCGCTTGTCGGTGGTTCAGATCCTGTCTGACCATAAACCATTAGAGATTCTGGTGATCGTTCCAGATCTCAAATTGGTATCTAGCTCCTTCTAGATAGTGCCTCCACGTTTCTAACATGCGCATTACTGAGAGGAGCTCTTTATCTGCGACCGGGTAGTTTCTTTCCTGGTCATTCATAGAGTGGGAGTAATAAGCGACCGGATGCCACTTTTCCTCCTTTTGGATAGATAACACTGCTCCCGTGGTGTAATCCAAAGCATCACATTCTACCCTGAACTGACAATCGATGTCTGGGAATGCGAGCACCGGGGCAGTGGTAAAACATTGTTTGAGCATGTCAAATGCTTCTTGACATTTTTTGCCCCATATGAATGGAACATCTTTCTTGGTAAGGTCATTCAATGGCCTTGCAATAGAGGCATAGTCGGCAATGAGCCGACGATAAAAGTTAGCTAGCCCCATGAAGCTTCTAACTCCACGGAGATTCTTTGAGGTTGGCCATTCTAAGACCGCTTTTACTTTGGAGTCATCCATGCGGACTCCGTCTTTTCCCATGATCATGCCTAGAAATTCTACTTCTTCGGTGAAGAATGTGCACTTTTCTGGTTTTATATATAAATCGTTTTCCTCGAGGCAAGCTAGAACCTTTTGTACAATTTTCTTGTGCTCTTCTCAGGATTCCGTTTTCGTAAATATCATTAGATCGTCTATGTATACTATGCAGACATCTTCCATGTCTGCAAATAGTTCATTCATCATAGCTTGGAACGTTGCTGGGGAGTTACACAGCCCGAAGTACATGACTAAGGGTTCAAATGCGCCTCAGAAGCAGACGAAGGCAGCTTTCCATTCGTCGCCCTCCTTGATGCGGATATTATTGTATCCCCAGCGAAGATCCATCTTAGTAAATAGTTTAGCCCCTTTTAGTTTATCCACCAGCTGACCAATCAATGGTAGCAGATAGTTGTTTTTCACTGTGTGCTCATTGAGGTAGTGGTAATCCTGTACCATCCTCTTTCGTCCATCCTTCTTTGGTATGAAGAACACTGGTGACATTTGCGGGGACTTTGAAGGGCGTATGTAACCCTTTCTTAATTGGTCATCAATGAATGCCGACACTTCTTCTTGTTCTGTCACAGACAGGGGTATGATCCTTCTCTTTTTGGGTTGGAATGTTTCTTTTAGGTTCACTGCATGGTCCCAGGGTTTCCTTATGGGCATGCGTTCGGACTCTTCTTTAGAGAAGACCTTCAGCCACTTATGGTAGCATTCAGGTACCAGCTCCTCTAGTGTTTTCTTAGAAGGTTTAGGTGGTGCTTCTAATGGCGCTCGGGCGTAGTAGCCTTCCCACGCTTCCTCCTGTTCGTCTTCCTCTTCTGCAGCATCACAGATGTGCAGGGCGTGGTTTTGTAATAAATAGCAGCTTCTTGGGCATCGAGTCATCTTGACCATGCCCTTCTGCCAGTCTATTTCTAGGTTGTGGCGTAGAAGCCAGTTGTAACCAATGACCAGGGTTGTTCCTCCTAGATTGGTGACTTCTGCCATCATCCTTTCCCGGTGTCCTTCGAACTCTATTACCAATTCTGCCACGTGGGTGATATTTCCAGCGGAGTTTTTGGTTCCATCTACATTAAATACTGGGATTGGGCGCGTGAGCTTTTTCATGGGGATGCCATGTCTCACGACCCATGCTTTGTCAATGAAGAGTTGGTTAGCTCCGCTGTCAAGCAGGGCTTCGACTAAATGAAGGGAATTTGGCGTTGAGCCAATAGAAACATTCATTTTTATTTCTTTTCTTTGGCGAACCGTGCACACAAAGATTTCATCAGGGGAGTCCAAAGCTTCTTCTTTGACTCTCATGTGAGCGATTTCTTGCATGTCGATACCATCTTTTGGTAGAGAACCTGTTTCAAGGATTACAGGGTTCTTGTCAAGAACTTCGTATCCTTCGTTCCTGATTAAGTTAATCCGGTGGCTTTCAGCTAGCCCACCACCCTTAACCCTGTCGCCTTCGATGGGGGATTCCTCGGGAATAAATACATCTAAACATTCAAATCTATTGGTGGACTGAGATCCTTGATCTCTCAGGCCGCCCTGTCTTTTCCCTTTTTCTCCTTTTGGAAAAGGGCTCTTATCTCCGCAATTGACTTGCCCCGCAAGTCATCCATTGAGACCTCCCTTCCTGAGGTCTTTTCTTCAGTGCTTTTTACCTCTTCCCAGGAGGTTGCACCTTCCTTGGTGGCACGAACGTGTGTGCCCTTCTTTGAGCACGTTGCCTTGTGGTCCCCTTGCCAGCCACACTCTTGGCATTTTGGTTTGGGGCTTCGGCAATCTTTTGCCATGTGCCCATCTTTTCCGCATGTGAAGCACTTCTTGCTTCCTTTGGCGGCCGGGGTTTTTATTTGTGCGGCATTGACCTGACAGTCTCTGCCCTTTTCTGGCCTTTCTTGGCCGAACCTTGTTTGCCCGGTGGCAATCTTGTATGCCTCAATGTTGGTGCCGTTCTCCTGGATCGTTTTCATCAACTCGGCATATGTTCCTCCTCTCCTTCCGAGTTGGAACATGTGTCTTTTTATTTTGTCGGAGCATCCTGTCTCCAACAAATGGGCAGCATGTGAATCTGCGCACTCTGCTTGCCAGGCGAGGGTGCGGAATTTGGCCAGGTACGTGTGAATGTCCTGTCCTCCTTGTTTGTATCTTTCAAGGGCATTAATCGCCCATTCCTTTTTAAGAGTGGGTCGGAAGAGCCCCTCTATTTCTTTGCACAGGTAGATTCAGTCTACCAGCTCCGATTCTCCATTTGTGAGCTTGCCAAGCTCCATTTCAGCATAGTAGCTCCTCTTTACCCCTTTTAGGCAGGAGAGTACTGCGTAAGCCCGGTTCTTTCCGGCTTGTGGATCCGGAAGACCCATGCTGTCGGTGAGACAGAAGAATCTGGGTGTGGCATCAAGCCAAGCCTTCATCTTCATCCACCATTCCTCAAATTTGGCCTTAGAACCGTCATAGGTTCCAGGGTCTGTAAAAATTTCCACCTTAGAGCCCCCTAGGAACTCTGGTGTGCCTCGGGAAGATCCGGAGGCCGTGTTTTGTTGAGCCGCTTCATAGTCGAGCTCAGCCCTTCTTTCTGCATCCTGTGCCATAGCCAGGAGCTGCTTATTTCTGGCCGTCAAGGCCTGGACTTGTGTTTCCAAGTTGAGGATCACAGCTGCCAGCTGGTCCCAACTATAGTTTCCTTGGGCGTCGACTAGGTTCGACATTGTGGGTAGGGTCAAAGAGTAATGCTTTTAACTCTTTGACTTTTCTTCTTCTTTCGAGTTCCTCAGCAAGAGCGTCTACTCTTCGAGGGTCTTTCTCAAGTCCTTGTAACCACGCGTTTATCAGGGCACGTCGCCGCTGATCGTATTCATATAAAGGAATGTTGGTAATACGATTTTTAGTACTCAATGTGGGTGTAAGGGGATATCTTCGGGAGGCCCCTGGCTACTCCTCGAAGTTTCATCTTTGTACGCAAGTAGGGTCGCATGTGTAGTGGCCCTCTCTGAACTGCTCGGTCTAACCTCTGCTTCTCAGGGTTGACCTCGTGTATCCTCCAAGTTTTGAGGCATTGTGGTTCCTTGGGGATAAGGTGGGCATACTCCCTCGGTTTCTTTACCGTTATGGGGTCCGTCTGCACACCAACTTCTCTTCTCATGCTACCCTCTCTGATAGCCTCCCTTATAAACTCCTCTGCCTTGCTTCCGAGTGCTGCACCCCACCAGATATCATTGGGGTTGAACTGGTTGAGGTCAGAGAAGGGAGTGAGTTCCCTACTTGGGTCAGGCGACACGCTCGCCTGTCTTTCTTCCTCTGCTAGGACTGGGTATCCAACCCAGCCTGTGACTGAACCTGCGAAAGGGGGAAGGGACACTTGGCTTGGTTAGTCCTCTTCGCCAAAGCACGCCCCAAGGGCTCTAAAGAGTATTGGCTTGCGGTGCTCACTTGTGCTGGGTGGCTAGTGATCTTGTATCAGCTAGGAAAGTCTTCTTTCTTGCAGCAGAGTCCGTTGACGGTGCTGAGGTAGCTTTGAAGTAGTGAAATGACTCAAATAAAGAGGAGTTTAAAGAGTAGAGTGAGCGACCACTTTGGTCCTTCAGAGGGAAGAAGCTTGGTTTAGAGGAAATCTCCAAGACTTCAAAGCTGGGGACTCCAGCCTCGAAACCCGGGGGTTTATATACTATTCTACTGTGTGTACATGTTTGTGTAAATACCATAAAGAGACATTGTACCATGATAAGAAGAAAATACATGATTGGTCGATAAGAATGCATGAGTCATAAAGAAGTGCGTCCATGAGAGAAAGAAGTAAAGAAGCATGCCTCGTGTGATGGGCATGTCAGGCATGAGGTGTGACATCATAGATAAGAGATAAGGGTCTAGCCCTTGAGCATGTGACAAGTCACGTGACTTGTGGTCTAGACTGCTGAGGTAAGCAGTCACATGATAAGTTATGGTGGAAAACGTCTAAGTCCCAGTGGCCTTGTGCCAATAGGGGTTTTCCTTATATAGGAGGTCAGGAGTTCGACTCCTGCCATGAGCGAGTTTTTAAATAGTGTAAAGAGCATTCATAACACTTCACACCCTCGTCACCGCACTGTCACAGGGTTTTCCTCGTCCCTGAGTCGCGACATACGTCGACCAGGTCAACAGCTCACGACATACTGTTGAGGCTGAGGATAGAGGACAGCCCTCCATCAAACCCTTGCCACGTCAGCTGAACAGCGATGTTAACGTCCCTTGTCCCTTGGGTCTACGCCAACGCATAACACATCCTTCAGCCAGAGAGTATTTGATTGCATAATTGAGAGATCCTGCTGGTGTTGGATTTCTTCAAGCTCTTTCATGATTGAGTCTGACAGAGAGTGAGAGTTGTTGAAAGGCTGCGATAAGGGGGGGGGGGGGGGGGGGGGGGGGGTGGGGTATTGGAGGGGGGGGGGGGGGGGGGGGGGGGGGGGGAAGATGGGTGCTTCATCATAGAGAGGGTGTGAGATGAGGTAGTGGTAGAGGGCAGGGCATTCAAGGATCGATATCAGGAGGGTGTTTTGAAAAATAGGGGGAAGTCTATGTCCTCGGACAGGAGGTAGTTCAGGAACAAAGATTCCAGACATGAGAGGGGATATACAGGGGTTGTGAAGTCTTGGGGATTCATGGGGAGTTTTGAGGGAGTATTCCTGAGATGTGGTCATTTGTTCTGGGGACTTTCAGAGTTTCCTCGATCGTTTATAAATCTCCAAAAGTTTCAATCCATTTCCAAGATTAGATTCTGGTTCCCATGTGTCATCACCGGAACCATATCCTTTCCATCAGATGTGGAATTGGCGGGCTCCCTTCCTTCCCCTATGGGCCATAATCTTGTCTATTTCCCATTCCTCTTCTCCATCTATTAGTTCCGAGGTAGGTTGGGAAAAGTTGGTTCCATGCTCCCAGGTTTCCACATAAGGGGTTAGTAGGCTGGCATGAACACGTTGTGAATTTTCCATGTTGGGGGAAGGCAGAGCTGGTAGGCTACAGGAGACATTACTTTTTCAATTTCGAATGGTTCTTCACATTTGGGGGCTAGCTTTCTGGCTGGGTTTGTTTTTAGATTGGTCACTTCTAACCATACTTTATTTCCAATTTTCCATGGGGTGAATGTGGATATTTTTCGTCTTTCCATAAACATTCTTGCTTGTTCATGTGCTGCCAGTGCCTCTTTTCGAGAGTCTTCCAGTTTGGTTAACCTATTTTCCAATTCTGGAACAAATGTTTTCCAATTGGTGGGTAGGCTCGGGGTTGATATCCCATGATCAGTTCGAATGGGGATTTCTGAGTAGAGGAATGGGTGGCTATGTTGTGATGAAATTCGGCCAATGGAAGGAGCAGAATCCACTGATCTGCTGATCCATTGCAGAAGATCCAGAGGTAGGTTTCAAGTTCCTGATTCATTTGTTCAGTTTCTCCATCTGTCTGGAGGTGGTAGACAGATGATAGGGCAACATCATACTGGAGTAGTCATGCTAGTTCCCTGGTGAAGACAGATGCAAATTGGGGACCCCTGTCTGAGATGATTCTATCATGGAGACCAAATCTTTTAAACACCTGGTCAAAAAAGAGTTGGGTAATTCCTTGTGCATCAATGGTCTTGGAGCAAGGGCAGAAAATTACCCCCTTCAAAAGGCCATGGTTGACCATGACCATAACAGAGTCAAATCCAGAGACAGGGGGTAGTCCTGAGATGAGATCTGTTGAAAGAATCGAGACGCAGATGAGTGTAAGGGCATCAGAGGGGGGAATGTATGGTGGGTGTTTACTTTATTGACTTGACAAGTAGCACAACCTGTGATGAAGCATTGCAGAAATGTGGACATTCCCAGCCACCAGAAATCTTTTTTCAGAGCAGCTAATGTTCAGAAGTGACCCATGTGTCCACTTGTTGGGGAGTAGTGTAAATCATGGACCAGTTTTTGGCAGGTGGGTTCCAGGATAAAGAGGTGTCCTTGGAAATGGAGTTCTTGATCTACAAAGGTCCAGTCAGACAACTTCATCCTAGGAAGTAGGGGGGTGTCATTGTACATTTTCTTGAGTGTGATAAGGACAAAAGGGTCAGAAGGAGTAGACTTTGCAATTTTATCTGTTAAAACAAGGTCAATCTGTTTACAGAATAGGTCATCTGGAAGGAGAATGACCTCAGCATTGTCTGATTCAGTGGATATGTCATTCTTTCTTGAGAGGGTGTCGGCAGGACCCATGTGTGTTCCTGATACATGTGTGAATGCAAGGTCAAATTCTTGCAGGAACATTTGCCACCAAGGCATGGCGTCATGATAGTTGATGGGGAGTTCTGAAGTAGGTAAGGTTTTTGTGATCTGTGAGTATCTGGACCACATGTCGAGCTCCAAGTAGGTGGTGTCTCCAATTTTCAAGAGCATGGATAACTGCCAGTAGTTCTCTGTCATATATATCGTAGTTTCGTTCTGCACTCAATAGAGTGGCAGATTGGTATGCACATGGGTGGAGGTCGCCATTGGAGTCTTTTTGCATGAGAACTCCTCCTGTGGCTAGGAGTGAAGCATCTGTCATTACAAAGTATGGGTGTTCCAGATCTGGTTATTTTAAGACCGGGGAAGTGGAGAACACCAGCTTCATGTCCTCAAAGGCATGCTGTTCTTTCTCAGTCCAGGTCCAGGGTTTGTCTTTTTGAGTAAGCTCATTAAGTGGGGCGACTCTCTGAGCGAAGTTTGGAATAAATCTCTGGTAGAAGTTGCAAAATCCTAGGAAGAATCTTATTGCTTTGACTGAGTTGGGAGGTTTCCATTCTTCTATGGCTCGGAGTTTGGTCATATTCATTGTGAGCTCTCCTGGTCGAATTGTTAAACCTAGGTAGTCCATGATCTGAGAGTCAAAAGTGCATTTCTGGAGTTTGCACCTAAGTCCTAGGCTTTTAAGCTGTTCTAGGACTTTGACAGTTCTTTCCTTGTGCTCAGATGGATAAGTAAATGAATGGCTAGATTGTCCATATAGATAATTAACCATCCTTCTGCAAGGTAATCCCCAAAGGCATCATTCATGAATGCCTAGAAAGTGGCCGGAGAGTTGCATAGTCCAAAGAACATTACAGTTGGTTTGAACAGTCCAAAGGGGGTGATGAAGGCTGCTTTCCATTGATCCTCCAGTACTATTTGTTCAACGATGGACTGGATGTTCAGTAGGAGGTATGCATTCTTTATAGTATGCTCATTGAGGTATCTATAATCTTGGCAAGGTCGGATTTTTCCATCCTTTTTATCAACAAAGAAGAAGGGTGCAGCTTGGGGGGATTTCAATGGTTTGATTCATCCATTTGCCAGATTTTCTTCTATGAACTTTTTACAGGCCTCTCGTTCAGGGAGAGACAGGGAGTAGGCTTTGGCTCTCTTTGAAATGAACATTTCCTTCAATTTGATGGTATGTGTTACGCTTGTGCAACGTCTAGTCCCAGTGTGTCCTCAAAGGCGACACAACGTCCTATAGAATTCCTAAGGGGGTTCTCTGCTGAGACTCCAGACTCAGGCAGGAAGGAGACTAAACACTGCATATAATTGCGCAGATCTAGCTGGGGAATGTACATGGCAACTATGGGCTACTTATACAGTCCGGAACCATCTCGGAACGGAAGAATGATGGTTGGGACACATGGCATGCTACAACGGCCTTGTGAAGTCAGTGATAAGAATGGGATGACACAGTCGCCGAAAGGAGAGGTGAAAGGAAGAGTGGAGGTCTGTGACAAAAACAGTTCTAACAGCATGTAGTAAGAGTTACAAAAGGGGAAGAAGAGACGAACAGGGCGAGTCAAGAATAGGAATCTCCATATGTCCATATGGAGCGTAGTCTTTGGGAAACAGCGTCCAGTAACATTCCGGGGGTAGTCCATCTTCTGGTGTCCATTCCGGTAAAGTGTTGAAGAGTTCTGATGGTTCCGGAATTCCAGAACCTTCAGAGGCGCAGGAAGGTAGTTCGGAAGTGTCGGAACTGCGGGGATCAGTTCCGGAACCTTCGGAATTGTGGACACTTGTAACATTACCCTCTTCTATCCGTTGAAGACCCTCTTCAACACCTAAAGTCGCCCCCTGCAGAATCTCCATCGTTGAAGATGACATTGTCATCATTGAAATCTTCTGGGTCAAAGCATTCGGCAGATGAGTGCCCCATTCCATTACAGGAAAAACATCGGTTGGAAGGACATTCCCTTTGGATATGTCCTGGGGCTTTGCGTTGGCAGAAGGGGCATGTGTAAATGAGACAGTTGGATCGTAGGTGCTTGATGCTTCCGCATTGGAAGCATGCAAGTTTGTTGGACTTCCTGCTTCTGCGAGTTGGTCCAGGAGTGGGTCTTGGGGGAATGGGAATGGGGTCAGGGAACAGTGTTTCTTTCTGTTTTCCTTTTTCCTTTCCTCCGATCGGACTCGTGCTCTGTCCCTCACCTCCTTCAATCGATAATAGAGGCTTCTTCGGGCCATTTCGAATGGGTAATACCTGGGTGGTTTGGGGGATGGAGGTCATGGCCAATCCTTCTGCCATTTGTAGGGCTGCGTCCCTAATTCTCCTCTCGGCCACGGCAATTCCTCCAAGCAATGGTCCAGTGCTTCCCATGATGGGGGGGGGTTCCGGGCGTGGCTGGTCCCATTAAGTTTCTCAACGATGGGGGTGAAAGAGGGTGAAATGGTGAGGTGGTCATGGGCAAGGTTCAAGAGGTAGTTTTCCCCTTGTTCCTCAGTGAGGGCTCGAAGGAGGGGTCGGAGGTAGGGGGCCAAAGCAACTCTGGAGAATGTGTTGATGATCCTGAAGATTCCAAGATCTGCGAGGGTTTGACAGACTTGGATTCGTCCTTTAGCCAAAGAGTGTTCGAGTGCGTAATCAAGCAATTCTGCTGGTGTTGGATTTCTTTGAGCTCTTTCATGATTGAGTCTAACAGAGAGTGAGAGTCGTTGAAAGGCTGCGATAAGGGGGGGGAAGATGGGTGCTTCATCATAGAGGGGGTGAGAGACAAGGTAGTGGTAGAGGGCGGGGCATTCAAGGATCGATACCAGGAGGGTGTTTCGAAAAACAGGGGGGAGTCTATGTCCTCGGACAGGAGGTAGTTCAGGAACGAAGATTCCAGACATGAGAGGGGGTATACTGGGGATGTGGAGTCTCGGAGATTCATGGGGAGATTCGAGGAAGTATTCATGGGGTGTGGTCATTGTTCTGGGGTTTTCAGAGTTTCCTTGATCATTTATAAACTTCCAACATTTCTAATCCATTTTCAAGGTTAGCTTCCAGCTCCCATGTGTCATCACTGGAACCATATCCTTTCCACCAGATGCGAAATTGACGGGCTCCCTTTCTTCCCCTATGGGCAATGATCTTGTCTATTTCCCACTCCTCTTCTCCGTCAATTAGTTCCAAGGTAGGTCGGAAGAAGTTGGTTCCATGTTCCCAAGTTTCCACATAAGGTGTTAGTAGACTGGCATGGAACACGTTGTGGATTTTCCAAGTTGGGGGAAGGCGGAGTTGGTAGGCTATGGGAGAGATTACTTTGTCAAT
>JBBPMF010001038.1:0-13070 GCA_038090175.1 Austroboletus eburneus
TATATGGTATATTCTCCTTTGGCTTGGATCACCTCCTGAATCCTTCTAGGCATGCTCTCAATCAAACCCTGACACTGTGCAGCCCCAATTCCTTCCCATTCAGCTTGCACTCTCTCCCAAGGTTTCACAACCCCCTTGGGTGGCTCAGAGTACTCTGCCAGCCTTCTTTTGAGAAGAAATCATAGATGTTCTATGGGGTTAAGATCTGGAGACTAAGCAGGCCATACCATAACCTCAAATCCATTGTCAGCAAACCACTCCCTGGCCCTCCTGCTGGTGTATTTGGGATCATTGTCCTGCTGAAAAATAATGACCCTTGTAGTTTTGCCATAATACTGAAGAGTTTGCTGAAGTTCATCTTTCATGATCTGCACATAAAGTTCAGCATCCATCTTACCATTAATCTTGCAGGCCATCCCAACTCCTTCCTAAGTCATGCAGCCCCAAATCATCACTGAATCTTCTCCAAACTTTACTGTTCCCTGCACTAGCCTATCACTCAAGCTCTCTGCTGTCTTTTTCCACACCCACTTCCTTTCATCTGACCCAATATGATTGATTTTGGTCTCATCTGACCATATGACATGATTCCAGTCATTCAGAGTCCAGTCCTGATGGCTTAAAGCAAAGTCCAATCTTTCTCTTCTATGAAGCATAGAGAGAAGAGAGCATTTCTTCTTCACCACAGCCTTCATACCAGCTTTCTTGAGATGACAATGAATAGTCTGGGATGAGATGGGATGGTTCTTGATATCCTGAAGAGTCTTGGTGACCTGGACAGCATTTTCAGCTTTTCCAATACCAATATGATAAATGGCATAGACATATCAGTGGGGAAAATGAGGGATGGGTGACCACCAGTGGCTTTGGGAAGGTCTGGACAGTGTTTGGAGCGAGGTTGACTAATGGTGGAGTGGTTGACACCAGTAGAATGAGAGATTTGACAAGTGGAATGACTCATTTCTAGATAGGAGTTGATTTAATTAATTTGTTCAATGGAAAGGGATTTCATGGTGGAAGTAGCAGAAAAAGCAGAGATGTTTTGTAGTGTTTGCACCATATTTGACTTATTATGCATTACATGACCCATGGATAAGGTAATAAATTCTCACAATGCATAGTTTCAGTATTGCAAGGTATTGGCAACAAAACTGTTGCAATGAGTACTCTTGCTTACTTAGCCAATATCTCCAGAAATAGAAAGCATTATATAAGCAACATATATACATTTTAGGAAGCCCTTGATAAGGGCTTTTGACTGGGCTAGGTTTAGGATTATTGTGTTTAGTGGTTGATGAGATATTTGTCCAACAATCAAAATGTTGCTAACATTGCAACAGTTTTGTTGCTCACTGTAGGTAGATTGCAGGAGGTCAAAGATAGCAAATACACCAGAGTACCAAAGGTTTATATACACAAGTCAAATGGTTAAGGATAGGCAAAAGGAAAAAGTGAGTCAGCAATAAAAAGCAATGAAATCACAAAGAAGCTGGAGTCACTATGAATGGATGTGATGGCATCAGACACATGTTGGTAATACAACTGTGGATGAGTCGTGCTAAATAGGTAAGCAGTAATGAATCAACAGGAAAGAAAAGAATGACCCAAGCAGGACTCAAACAGCAAGGGTCAAGGTCCTTTGGTATACAGTGGCTTGAAAAACTGTCTGGATGTTTGCATGTTTTTCATTATGCATACCTAAACATGATAACCCTAATCCTTGCCCTAACATGGTTAGTGTATGAAATGAAGTGCTTACTCTTGGCTTTCTATCAGTACAAGGGTCAAGAGGTTTGGTTAAGATTTGATTGATTGGCAGCCATTTTAAAGTGACAACTCATTCAGACAGTTTTTTGACTTTTGCTTCTAACTACATGTATTGGATTGTAAAGTGCTTATAGATCTTATGTAAGTACTCAGTCATGACAATTATATTATGTAATTGATGATGTGACATCAGATACAAACACTTCTATTATCTCATTTCCATTATGAAATTCATCTTCTCTAATTAATAAACTAACATTAACTTTTTGACTTTTTTGATATCTTCAGAAGGCAGATTGTCTCCCAAATTGGTCTAGGGAAGTCCATAGTAACTGGGGACCTTCAAGGAATCCAAGTGAAAATAGAAATCTCTTATGGTAGCTGTTTTCTCAAAATTTCTTCTGCTAACAAATTTACTATAGTTTGATAAAACATTTCAAAAAGTTCAATAAATGCAGTTCAGGTTACTTATTTTATTGACTGCATCATTGGAAGTCCTATCTAGTCACAAGCAGTGGTGAATTCCCTCAGGAAAGCCTCATTAAAGGCTATAATATTAAATGTTGAACTTGCACTGTTCCAGGTGACTGTCATATCCCTAATCCTAGCCAACTCCAGCCCTCCAATCCTCAACTCCTGTCCTCCACTTTTCTGTTCCTCCAGTACTCCAGTACTCCACTTATTTGTACATTCAAGTTACGTTACTCTTTGTTCTTCTTATGTACTAGTCTTGCCTCTTAGATTTCTCCGATCCTGTGTTCACACAGCTCTGGTCATGTTTTTTCTGTCTCCATTTCTCCAGCTCTGCTTACTTACATTTTCCATCATTGCCTTTGTACACCACCTCTGACCTCCATATATATAGTCCTGTCATGTCACCTGTACTTTAGCTAGTTATCGACTTAGACAACCCAGACATCTGACTTCCCTGTCTTCCTTTGCTCCTTTTCATTCTGTGCTCCTCTGAAATCTGGGACCACCAATGATCTGACAAGGGTGAAGCACTCCACTCCGAGTCACTGAAGCCAAAGTCCCACTAGTCCCCCTTTCACCAAGACAACTCTGGAATTTCTCAGACCTCCTTCAGAGTTTGTCCACCAAGTCTGGCCCAGTCTTAACAGTGACACATATTAGGTGTCAAGCCTGTGCTTAGGCTTATAGCAGCATGGATTATAGAACCTACGAGGGGGCAACAACTCTAACATACCAGGTAACCATGTACTCACTGGGGATGAGGACTGGGCTTGGGGGCTTTGTCTGGTAATGGTGATTCAAGATAAAGAATTCATTATTCAAGCAGAGTTAAAACTCTTCACTTTATACTAAGTACACTACATATTAAGTAAGCCTTTCTCATGTACTGAATATACACTACTCAGGCTATAGATAAGTGTCCTATAGTTAGTCACTTTCAATATTAAAAACAAAGATACCATATTTATTGTTTATAGAAGAAAATGGCTAATCTTTGCTCTCAAGTGCCAGAATTAGACTATAAAGTACTGGAAAATAGTTATGTGATTAGATTAAACTCAAATCAGCTGAATAGAGCTAGATGAACTAAAGTATATGTGCAAAAATAATAAAGAGAGGCTGATTTCAGAAAGGTC
This sequence comes from Austroboletus eburneus, assembly GCA_038090175.1. Lineage (NCBI taxonomy): Eukaryota > Fungi > Basidiomycota > Agaricomycetes > Boletales > Boletaceae > Austroboletus > Austroboletus eburneus. The sequence continues at coordinate 3,378 of JBBPMF010001038.1, forward strand.
AAAAATACAATGAAATTTAAAAGTAGTTTTCTAATGATATGGAATTGTACATAGTGTAATCTACTTTCAGGCTATGATTATGCAGAAGTATCAATGATGGAATTGATAAAATGAGTAATATGAACTGCATTATTGACCTTTTCAGAATGTTTTATCAAACTATAGTAAATTTATTAGCAGAAGAAATTTGAGAAAACAGCTACCATAAGAGATTTCTATCTTCACTTGGATTCCTTGAAGGTCCCCAGTTACTATGGACTTCCCTAGACCAATTTGGGAGACAATCTGCCTTCTGAAGATATCAAAAAAGTCAAAAAGTTAATATTAATTTATTGATTAGAGAAGATGAATTTTATAATGGAAATGAGATAATAGAAGTGTTTGTATCTGTTGTCACATCATCAATTACATAATATTGTCATGACTGAGTACTTACATAAGATCTATAAGCACTTTACAGCATCTTACAATCCAATACATGTAGTTAGAAACAAAAGTTAAAAAACTGTTCAAATGAGTTGTCACTTTAAAATGGCTGCCAATCAATCAAACCTTAACCAAATCTCTTGACCCTTGTACTGATAGAAAGCCAAGAGTAAGTACTTCATTTCATACACTAACCATGTTAGAGAAAGGATTAGGGTTATTGCATCTAGGTATGCTTAATGAAAAACATGCAAATATCTGGACAGTTTTTTGAGCCACTGTATCACTAAGAAGAAAGGCTGTTTGAAATGGATGTGGATCAATATCTAAGAAATGTTTCCACTAATGTCACCACTGTTACCAACATAGCAAAACAGTCAAAAATGTTTGAAGATATAGTATCAACCAAATACCATAAGTATAAAGATGTATTTAACAAGAAAAATTTTGATGAGCTACCCCCTAGTAGGCCATGGGACCATGCTATCGAAATATTACCTGGAGATCACACAATAGATTGTAAAACATATAATCTATCTCCAGCAGAACAAAAGAAATTAGATGCATTTCTTGAAGAAAACTTAACATCAGAAAGGATTAGAACATTCAAGTTGCCCTTCATATCAGCATTATTTTTTATTAAGAAAAGGATGGTAAATTATGACCAGTATAGGATTATTGCAAGCTTAACACAATTACACTCAAAAACCGGTATCTGTTATCCTTGATCAGCAAATTTATTGATCAATTGAAGGAAGCAAAGTACTTTACTAAACTTGATATTTGATGGGATTACAATAATATACAGATGAAAGAAGGCGATAAATGGAAGACAGCATTTCAAACAAACAGAGAATTGTTTGAACCACTGATCACATTCTTTGAATTGTGTAATTCACCAGCCACTTTCCAAACAATGATGAATCACTTGTTCTATATATGATCTCATCAATCAAAGAAAAGTCATCATATACATGGATAACATTATGATCTTCACAAAAACATGTGAAGAACATCAGTGAGTAGTATGAGAAGTATTACAAATACTGTGTGACCATAAGCTGTTCCTAAAACATATGAAGTATGAGTTTGAACAGCTTGAAACTGAATTCTTGGATTTGATCATTTCCCAAGATTAAATTAAAATGGACTGCAATAAAGTGCAAGCAGTCACAAATTGGCCTATATCAGGCAATCAAAAAAAAGTCTGAAGCTTCTTAGACTTTGTGAATTATTATTGGTGATTTGTGAAAGACTTTGCAAAGATTGCATCTGCTCAATGCACTCACAAGCAAAGTTCAAGAATTCACTTGGACTACTAAATGTCAACAAGCATTTGACACATTAAAAATATGCTTACAACTGCACTGATATTGTCTATGCTCATAGATGATGGTTAATTTAAAGTTGAAACAAATGGTTTCTGCATAGAAACAGGTGCAGTTTTGACTCAAAAACAAAATGAACTCTGGAAATCAATTGTGTTCATTTCCAGATCATTAGGTAATGCTGAGAATAATTACCATGCATTAGATTTCAAGATGCTAGCAATTATCTTCATCTTACAAGAATGGCAGCATTATCTTCTTGGTGCCTGTTAAGTCTGGTTCCACTGGGGTCCAGGTACTTGACTCCAAAACTGTTATATCCCTAATCCTAGCCAACTCCGGTCCTCTGATCATTAACTCCTGTCCTCCGCTTTCCTTTTTCTCCGATACTCTGGTACTCCGCTTTTTTGTACATTCTAGTTACGTTACTCTTTGTTCTCCTTTTGTACTAGTCTCATCTCTTAGATTTCTCCGATCCTGTGTTCACACAGCTCTGCTTATGTTTCCATTCCGTCTCCATTTCCCCGGTTCCACTTACTTACATTTCCCATCATTGCCTTTGTACACCACCTCTGACCTCCATATATATAGTCCTGTCTTGTCACCTGTACTTTAGCTAGTTATCAACCTAGACAACTTAGACAATCCAGACAAATCTAACTTTCCTGTCTTCCCTTGCTTCTTGTCATTCCCTGCTCCTTTGAAATCCAGGACCACCAACGATCCGACAAGGGTGCAGCGCTCCGCTCCAAGTCACTGAAGTCAAAGTCCCACTAGTCTCCCTTTCATCAAGACAACTTCAGAATTTCTCAGACCTCCTTCAGAGTTCATCCACCAAGTGTGACCTGGTCTTAACAGTATAACTAGCTCCCACTTGTTGAATTGTCTGTTCACTCTGATTCTCAAATCCCGCCCTCAGACTCTCCAAGTGGTTACCTCACCATGAACTCCTCTGCCTCATCCCGTCATGAATCCCTCAGTATCTTCACAAGTCATCACCAATGACCTCAGATTAAAGACCGCTTTCACGGCTTCTCTGCTCATCGTCCCATCACTCCTGCTTCACAGCATTCCGCACATCATCCCCTCACCTCCACTTCCATATCATGTCCTCTGCGAACTCCGATCCATAGGGCACAGCCCTTAGGAACAAGATCACACACCTCTGCATTGTCTGGTCCATACTTTCCTGTGCCAAGCCAGACCCCTCCTCATCACATTCATGATGACTCTGACGGCTCTGAGTCTGGCTCATCTGACTCCGAAGATTCCCTTCATGATACTACCACCCTCCTTTCACGTGCCATTCAGCAGTTGTCCAGATCTGCTAATCGCACTCCTGCTTCACAAACCAAAGTCCATACTCCAAACCAGTTTGATGGCTCCAATCCCAAGCAACTCTGCACATTCCTTGTCCAGTGCGAGTTGAATTTCCAGGACCGTCCTAAGGCTTTTCAGAGTAACCAATCAAAAGTCACATTTGCTCAGTCATACCTTTCAGGTATGGCCTTAGAATGGTTTGAACCCGACCTTCTGCTCTCCAAAACTCCTGAACTCCATCCCTTTTGGATGAATTCCTACTCTAAGTTCATTCTGGAACTCTGGACTAACTTTGGTCCTCATGATCCCATTGGTGATGCAGAAAACAAACTCTGCACTCTGCTCATGTCTGATACTCAGTGTGTCAACAAATATATTGTTGACTTCAACCATCTTGCCTGTCAAGTCCGTGGCTATGGAGATGGAGCCCTCTGCTCCATCTTCTACAATGGACTTCCTGACTGCATCAAAGATGAAATTTCCCGCATTGGCAAGCCCCCCATGCTCTCCTCCTTATGCACTCTTGTGCAAGACATTGATGTGTGTTATTGGGAATGTAGGTCAGAACGAAAGCGCCAGAACCCCTCCATGTCTCAGATTCACCAATCCCCATTTTCATCCATTGCCTCCACTGAACCATCCGACTCCAACTCTGCATCCCTCTCCAACTCCTCCGATCATGACTCTGAGTCCATCAAATCTGACTCTAACTCCACCCCTGACCCCCCTTCTGATGATTCCAACTCTGCCCACTCTTCAGATCATCCCGACTCTGATGATGAGTCACAGTCTCATGACCTCTGCTTTAAGCATGACGACTCCGACACCTCTAATATCAACTCTTCCTGTTCCAACTCCGCTGATATCCCATCACCATTGCCTGACCTTGCCTCCATGCTTGGTCCTGATGGTCGACTCTCCACTTCAGAGTGCCAACGGCATTTTGACCTCCGGTTATGTTTCTATTGTGGTCTTGATGGTCACACTGTGCCCGACTGTCCAGTCCGTCGCACCTAGTTTCCTCCATCCATGTGTCCTTGGAACTCACACCCCCACTGGCACTTTTCTCTTCATTTATTTAGTGTGTGTCCTGTCTCTCCGAATTTCTGACCTTTGGATTTGCACTCCCATTGTGCATTTCTCCAGATTTTCTGATTTTCATGTCCATTTCCTCCTGCTCTTTTAGTCCTGTTTCTTCTGACCTCCATACCCCCTATCTTCGAACTCCATGCAACCACTGATCACTCTGTGATGGTCCTTCATCAAACCCTGCTGGAAGCTCCTATTTTTGTTTCAGGATACCACCTATGTCCCCCATTTTGCTCTGTTGAGTGCTAGGGTTTGGAATAGCACTTCGTCTGTTCACTAATAGTCTTGCTGGCTCCCCTCTCAAGATCTCCACAGCCTCTGGATCCTGGTCCTTTGGTTGACTCCAACTCTGATCTACTTGGTCTGCTTCAGTTTTCCACCTTCTACCCCCTTTTCCTGATCTCTGACCTTCCATTTCCATTTCCCTTGTGACACCTGGGGCATCTCCTTAAGAGGGGGATAGAGCCATCGCTCACCACATCTGTCTGTGACTTGTGCTCGCAATGCCCTTCCCATCTCCATCTACTCCAGTTTTCCCCATGTCCCTCCTGCTTCTGTGCTCTCCTTCTTTGTGTTTTTGGTCCGATGTTTTTTATGTTTTGATCTGATGTTTTGATCTGTTTTTGGTCTGATGTTTTTGGTCTGATGTTTTCCTCCAATGTTTTTGCTCTGTTTTTGGTCTGATGTTTTGTTCTGTTTTTGCTCCGCATTTTTGCTCCGCATTTTTACTCCGCATTTTTGCTCTCATATTTAGCTCCATGTTTTTTTGCTCTTCTTCCTCTACTTGGTAAACTCTCGGGCTTGTGGCCTAAGAGGGCTCAGGCCTAAGAGGGGAATACTGTCATATCCCTAATCCTAGCCAACTCCAGCTCTCCGATCCTCAACTCCTGTTCTCCACTTTCCTTTTCCTCCTGTACTCCAGTACTCCACTTTTTTGTATATTCTAGTTATGTTACTCTTTGTTCTCCTTTTGTACTAGTCTCGTCTCTTAGATTTCTCCAATCCTGTGTTCACACAGCTCTGCTTATGTTTCCATTCCGTCTCCATTTCTCTGGCTCTGCTTACTTATGTTTCCCATCATTGCCTTTGTACACTGCCTCTGACCTCCGTATATATAGTCCTGTCTTGTCACCTGTACTTTAGCTAGTTATCAACCTAGACAACTTAGACAATCCAGACAAATCTAACTCCCCTTTCTTCCCTTGCTTCTTGTCATTCCCTGCTCCTCTGAAATCCGGGACCACCAATGATCCGACAAGGGTGCAGCACTCCACTCCAAGTCACTGAAGCCAAAGTCCCACTAGTCTCCCTTTCACCAAGACAACTCCGGAATTTCTTGGACCTCCTTCAGAGTTCGTCCACCAAGTCTGACCTGGTCTTAACAACGGAGGAGGAAAGTCTGAAAAGAGTATAGTACTAATTGGAAGAGCAGAAGTAGTGAAGTACCAGTGCAGTGCCAGTTCATTGCACAGCCAGAGCTGTGCACCTTACCCTGAACACTGCATGACAGAATGGAGACTAACTAAATAGAGATATGATGGCACAAAAGGATAATGTAACATAATGTACAGATGGATGGAAAGAACAGAGACGGAGGACACGGAGTGGTCAGAGAAAACATATTGGAGGAATGTCACCGGGAGTGACTTGAATAGTATTGGAGGTGGTTAGAGTTGACTTGGTGAAATTCTGGAATATGACAGTATCCCCCTCTTAGGCCTGAACCCCTGAAGGCTGTGAGAAATGTCTAAGCAGAGGCACGTAAAGGTGGCAGTTAGCCAGGGCTTCTGTGTGGGAATCAAAGCCAGGTGGTGTCGAAGGTGGTATAAAAGATGGGGGTCTACCTGTCTGCTTCTTTCGTCAACATTTTCATCATGTCTCTCAACCCATCATCAACCATGTCTACTCCTTTTCCTGACATGATCTCCTGGTCAGACAATCATCTACAGGAGAACAACAACAACAACGAAGAGCTCGGTTGAGTGAATTTTACCAAGCGCCACCATTGCATGATGGAGAGGTATGAAAAAAAGAGGCATGAAGAGAAGAAAAAGAGGCAATGCAAGGAGGATGATTGGAGGAAGGTGGAGGACACCACAAAAGCAAAGCACGAGACCAAGGAGGCTGAGTGGAGAAAGAGGAAGGAGAAGCAAGTGAGGAAGCAGGTGAAGGAAGTTGCCAAGGTAAGTTATTTCAAACACCTCAGAGCAGGGCTGATAACTCAGTGCAGGAACAAAGGGGTCCAGGTCCTGCCTGGCCTAAACCCAAGCAGAAAGCCAAGAGCAAGGTAAGGGCAGTTGAGTTGCCAGTAAAGCAACCAGAGGACACATGCCACTGGTGTATCACCAAGAACATCAAGTGTGTGCCATCCCAAGGGAGGAAGGCCATGTCGTGTGCCACAATCAAGATGCAGTGCAAGTGACTGGGTTCCACACCCAAGGAAGATGACAATGAGGTGGAGATAGTGAAGGTTCTGGCACTGAAGAAGCACAAATTATATGTTGGTGTGCCGAGGCCAAAGAAGAAAGTGCAGACTGATGCAGAGGATGACATGCCAGTGGCCGGATTGTCAGAGGCATGTCAGGGGGTAACAGAGGAGTTGGTGTTGACTGCACTCCTTCGGGAGATGATGGAGGCCTGATATCAGGATGAAAGGAGAGTGGCAGAGCAAACAGTGGTGCTCCTGGAGGTGCGAAAGGCAATTTTGTCACTGATTGCTGTCCAGTGGGAGGCCATCAAGATGCGCCTCGACTGATGGGACATAGAGGACCAGCAGTCCCTTATCCCATTGAAGGATAACTTTGAAGCAAGGTTGGCAGAGCTGGCTGGGCTAGCAGTGGAGGTGTCAGAGAATGCAAAGAGGGACACTGGAGCTGAGGGGACCAGTGATGATGCTGACGCAGAGGAGGAGGGTATGGATGAGGAGATGGGCGGCCATTAAGGCCTTGTGTTATGATTCATGTTTACCCTTTTCTCCCTTTCTTCATTCTTACCTTGACCCACGTAACAGACAGTGCTCCTGCTGTTCGAGTCCCGCTCAAGCCACTTTATTTCTCTCTTATTCCCTTATCTCTGCTTACCTATTTAGTGTGACTCATCCGCAGTACCCGCAGTTGTATCACCACCGCTTATCTCTGACTCGTTCCCCATCTTCGCGATTCCATTGCTTTCTATAAGTCGAGTCATCCCTTTTACGCTCTGCTTTATTCACTCTTGACTCGTGTATATAAACCCCTCGATACCCTTGATGTATTCACCAAGTTAGACCTACCCAAATCTACCTTGAACGTCGATTCCTCTCAGGTCCCCCAGTCCTCGCCTTACTGTTGAGTAGGCGCTCCCTTTGTACCCTCATCACCGCATTATCACACGGTTCCCCTCGTCCCTGGATCACGATATACGTCGACCAGGTCAACAGCTCACAACATACTGTTGAGGTTGAGGATAGAGGACAGCCCTCTATCAAATCCCTGTCACGTCGGCTGAACAGCGACGTTAACGTCCCTCGTTCCCTTGGGTCTACGCCAATGCATAACACCTTGACTCTTGTATAGTAGTGTAAAGTAATCTTTTTGTTTTTTCTGTTTTTTCTTTTTCTATACATAATAAAGTCATTGTTTTTGGAGATGGGAGGAAATGAAATGGAGTAAATGGGAACATATACAGAGACTGAGAAAAACAGATCAAACTACTATGAGAGAAATTGAATTAAAGGAAATCTAAGTAGGGAAACAGATCAAGGTATATGAGGACCAGGTTTATCTGGATACTGGACATGGAAATCGGCAACTAGCTCAGAGGTGTGATCTAGCTCTGTTGTGAGTAACCAGGATGTTTCTTTGTTGGTTTCTTCATAGCCAGACCATCGGACTAGGTATAGGATTTTGCAATGCTTTCTTCTGTGATCAATCTTGGAGTCAAGAATCTTGGAGATCTCGTACTCGGATTCGCCATCAACTTCCACCAGAGAAGGGGGAGGTTGGACACAATTGGGGATTGTATTCAGGACCACAGGTTCTAGCTGGGAAACATGGAAGACTGGGTGAACGGACTTCATGGAATCAGAAAGTCAAAGCATGAAGGAAAGGGAGCCGACTTGAGCAATGATGGAATATGGACCTAAATTCTTCTCGAAGAGCTTTTTAGAGGGTCAAGTAGAGTTGAAGTACTTAGCCTTGATAAAAACCTGATCTCCAACCTTGAAGTTTGGAGCAGGAATTTGCTTGGCATCAGCTAATCCTTGGTATCACTTTTGCACTGCGGCAATTTCCTCACAGAGGAATTGGTGAAGGGAGTCGAGGTCTACTGAGTATTCTCGGGCTCAGGCAGAGGTTAGATCATGTTTGGGATGGACAGAGATATTGGGATGATAACCTTTGTTGGTGAAGAATGGTGAAATTCCTGTTGTAGCATTTGGAACATTATTGTATGCAAACTCTGCAAGGGGCAAGAGTTCAGACCAGTTGTCCTGTTGGTAGTTACAATAGATATGGAGGTACTGCTCAAGGGTTTGATTCATTCATTCTGTCTGTCCATTGCCTTCCAGGTGGTAACCAGAGGTAAAGTGAAGTTTGATGTCCAACACCTTGCCTAGAGAGTGGAAGAAGTGGGAGATGAACTCGGAGCCTCTGTCAGAAGTGATGTGGGAGGGAACTCCGTGTTTAGAAAACACATGGAAAAGGAAAAGTTTTGCTAGCTTCAGAGAAGTCACCTTATTGTCAGTCAGGATGAATATGCATTGTTTGGACAGTCGGTCCATGACAACAAGGATGGCAGAATGTCCGGAGGAGTCAGGGAGTTGTTCAATGAAATCCATGGAGATGGAGTTCCATGGTTTCTCGGGGATAGGGAGTTGTTTAAGAAGCCCATAAGGCTTATGTCTTGGAACCTTTGCATGAGAGCAGGCTATGCAGGAGGAGACATACTCCTTGACAAATGTCTGGATGCCAGGCCAGGTGTATTCATGACAAATAAGTTTGAGGATGCGGTTTTGATCAAAGCGGCTGGAGATGGGATGGTCGTGTTTGAACCAGAGGACTCGGAGGTGAAGGTCATTGATGTCAGGGACGTAAATGCAGTTATCGAGATGTAAGAAGCCTTCAGAGTTGATGGTCCAGCAGGACTCAGAGATAGAATTCTGATGGGGACAAGTGAATGGTGGTGAGGGGATCAGAGGAAAGACTGGAGAGAATGTCACTGTGGAGTTTCTCGAGATCAAAGAGTGTGCTAGCCCGGAGGACCAGGTAAGGTAGGTAGGTAGCTTGGAGGGACGCAGTGAGTTGTTCCTGAGTGAAAACCAGTCAGAAGTTGTGGGGATTGACATGAGCATAGTCCTTATCCCCCTCTTTGGAATAGATATCCCAGCATCTAGTGAGGGCATCAGGTTTCTCGCCGAGGCAGCCGGATCGAAACTGGATCACCATGTTGAACTGTGAAAGGTACTCCAACCAGCAGGCTTGCCGCCAGATCAGAAGTTTAGTCATGGAAAAATATTCTAGGTTTTTGTGATCGGTAACCACATCAACTGGAG